>JAHLJT010002406.1:122142741-122344549 GCA_031308135.1 Acheta domesticus | reverse complement strand
CACAAGAATTAAACATATTGAGCAAATTTAATGTCATTTTCATCAACTATAATTAATAGGTCATCCACATATCTTTTGTACAAAACAATTTAACAGGCCAGGTAGGATTGATTCTTCAAGTCTACGCTTAACAATTTCTGGAAACACTGTACTAAGTTAACCACCAATTGGAGTTCCAGTCAATCATTGATAAATTACCTCATTAAATGAAAGTTCTATGTTCATTAGAATACTTCTTACCACAAGAATTATTTCATGAATTGCAACTCAAGATTTAAGGTGATTATGATGTTAAATGTTCCAAAATTCTCTTTATTTTTTTCCTGTATTCTCAGGTAAAAAGAATATAATATCACCAGAGTGAGTATATTATTCATCTCATCCTATTCCCAACTACCTTTAAAACAAGCAAATTTTAAGAGAACTATTACTGAGATTAAGGCCAGATACTGTAATTCATTCATCCGTGTGTTATAGGTAAACTTTTCCTAGCCCAAGAGCAGCAGACGAGGTTGTGAATAGCGATAAGAGTTAATAAAGGAAGTTTTTGTTTAAATTTAATTTTGGTTTTGTTTGATTCTTTCAATGCACCCGACCTGCGAGAAGCAATGTTTGATAGGAGGGCTGTAGTTAATTCAAGGTAATACGTTTACGAGCAAAACATTCTTCTGTTCCCAGCTACCACCAGTAATACAATCAATTTGTAAGAATGAGGTTACGAGATATTAAAATTCATTCATAGAAATGTGTTTATTTCTATTGTGTGACTGCTATTTTCGTAAGTATCAAACGTGTTCTGAAACATCTTCCATGATATATCACATTTGAATGTACTTGATGCAACATCAAACTAGTGAGTCCTTTACGCGGACAGTTTCAGTAGTGAATCTTTTGCACAATTCTGTTTGGATTTTTTTTTTTTTTTTTTTTTTTTTTTTTTTTTTTTTTTTTTTTTTTGTGGAACCTTCAGTATAAAATGTATCTCTGAGAAACATTCGGTTCTCATGAGAATTTTTCCGGAAGAAAATCTAGGCAGAATCGTGAAAGATTTTCTACTGGAACGCATTCCACTGTAAATATGTTAGGTTAGGTTAGTTTTCGTAACCTAGGTGCACGCATCGATTGGTAATGGTACACGTACATCGTCTGTACATCGTGTACACGTGACGTCGTGTACGTTCCAATTCAGCTCAAGCGTACATTCATTTGGGCCAAATTACACGTTCGGTACACAAAAACTCATATCGTTACAAGCTCTTGTTCACATCCGTACATTGCAGATGCGCATTCCGTGCACGTTTGCCCTACATTGGCGTACGTTTAGCGTACACACCGATTTTCGCCAGGGAGAGTAGAGCAAAAAAAATTCTATGTCATCTTACAGAGTACATTTAATCCCTGGCGAAAATCGGTGTGTACGCTAAACGTACGCCAATGTAGGGCAAACGTGCACGGAATGCGCATCTGCAATGTACGGATGTGAACAAGAGCTTGTAACGATATGAGTTTTTGTGTACCGAACGTGTAATTTGGCCCAAATGAATGTACGCTTGAGCTGAATTGGAACGTACACGACGTCACGTGTACACGATGTACAGACGATGTACGTGTACCATTACCAATCGATGCGTGCACCTAGGTTACGAAAACTAACCTAACCTAACATATTTACAGTGGAATGCGTTCCAGTAGAAAATCTTTCACGATTCTGCCTAGATTTTCTTCCGGAAAAATTCTCATGAGAACCGAATGTTTCTCAGAGATACATTTTATACTGAAGGTTCCACAAAAAAAAAAAAAAAAAAAAAAAAAAAAAAAAAAAAAAAAAAAAAAATCCAAACAGAATTGTGCAAAAGATTCACTACTGAAACTGTCCGCGTAAAGGACTCACTAGTTTGATGTTGCATCAAGTACATTCAAATGTGATATATCATGGAAGATGTTTCAGAACACGTTTGATACTTACGAAAATAGCAGTCACACAATAGAAATAAACACATTTCTATGAATGAATTTTAATATCTCGTAACCTCATTCTTACAAATTGATTGTATTACTGGTGGTAGCTGGGAACAGAAGAATGTTTTGCTCGTAAACGTATTACCTTGAATTAACTACAGCCCTCCTATCAAACATTGCTTCTCGCAGGTCGGGTGCATTGAAAGAATCAAACAAAACCAAAATTAAATTTAAACAAAAACTTCCTTTATTAACTCTTATCGCTATTCACAACCTCGTCTGCTGCTCTTGGGCTAGGAAAAGTTTACCTATAACACACGGATGAATGAATTACAGTATCTGGCCTTAATCTCAGTAATAGTTCTCTTAAAATTTGCTTGTTTTAAAGGTAGTTGGGAATAGGATGAGATGAATAATATACTCACTCTGGTGATATTATATTCTTTTTACCTGAGAATACAGGAAAAAAATAAAGAGAATTTTGGAACATTTAACATCATAATCACCTTAAATCTTGAGTTGCAATTCATGAAATAATTCTTGTGGTAAGAAGTATTCTAATGAACATAGAACTTTCATTTAATGAGGTAATTTATCAATGATTGACTGGAACTCCAATTGGTGGTTAACTTAGTACAGTGTTTCCAGAAATTGTTAAGCGTAGACTTGAAGAATCAATCCTACCTGGCCTGTTAAATTGTTTTGTACAAAAGATATGTGGATGACCTATTAATTATAGTTGATGAAAATGACATTAAATTTGCTCAATATGTTTAATTCTTGTGATGAATCCAGTTCACTTTAGAAAAAAAATAATCAATCTATAACCTTCCTAGATATCTATATCAAACATGACAACGGAAAAATATCAACAAATTGGTACAGAAAAGGTAATGCTGCTAATCGTATCCTTAATTATTTACCTAAACATCCCATACAGCTAGGAGAGGCATTGTTTATGGCCTCGTAGATAGAGCAATAAAATGATCCCATCCCATTCACCAGGAATGTCATATAAAAATAGTACATGATATATTTATTTTTAAAAAATCCTGTTGAGTATATAAAAAAGCACATAAAGAAGAAGAGAGCAATGCTATGTGGAATGTTTAATATCATACCTGATCAACCCTATTCCAAAACCTTAGCTGTTAACAAAACTATAGTTTTGCCATATGTACCTAAAATTACTAACAAAATAATAAAAAATACAAAATATAATATCTAGACTTATATTAACAAACAAACAATCTTATTAGAAATGTTAAAGATGTAATTCCAGCTTCTGAAGTGGAAAAAGGAAACTGTATCCGTTGCCAACAAATCATGTATTGGCCAAACAAAACGAAGAATAAAACAAAGAATACATGAGCATAAAAATAACTTAGAGAAATTCATTAAAAACAATTTCAAAGCACAGAATTCAGCATTCACTTAAATTTGATTTTGAAAATCTATCAATTTTAGACAAAAACCAAGAATATATGCCAGGTTAATTTCCCAAACGTTATTTATCAAAATTAATAAAATAATAAATTCAAATCAAGAGGGTAATCTTCTTACCACTTCCTATTCCACTTACTACTTTAAATAAAATAAATCACAAAATTTTTTTGAAAACATCTTAAGATGAGTCTCTCTCCATAATTGTATTTTGTATTTGCATGTGTTGCTGGTAGTTTTATCATTAAAAAATATAACTTATTTTTAAAATGATTTTGCAGTATTTACAGAACTTATGCCTGAAGATAATTTATTTTTATAGTTTTCAGAATCTTATGTTTTAATACAATCAGTAGTCCTGATTATTACGCAATCAGTGAATTGTATTTGATGTAATTCCAATTATAGAAATATCTTGTTTTTATTGGAAGCACAATGTTTCACAAACTAATTGTTTGAAACTTCAGGTACATACATGTATTACATGAAATACAATTTACTGATTGCATGTTAAACAGTACTTCTGATTGTATTAAAACATAAGATATTGAAAACTATAAAGATAAATTACTGCTTAATAGGTTAAAAAGAAAGTACTGTTTAATACGCAATCAGTAAATTGTATTTGATGTAATTCCAATGATTGAAATATATTTGTTTTTATTGGAAGCACATTTCACAAACTAATTGTTCATTACTTCAGGTACATACATGTACCTGAAGAAAATCTTGTTTTTAGAAAATAGTTAGAAATATCTTATTTTTATTGGGCTTCCAATAAAAACAAGATATTTCTATAATTGGAATTACATCAAATACTGATTGCATATAAAGCAGTACTACTGATTATCTTCAGACATAAGATATTGAAAACTATCGAAAGAAATTATATTCATTCAATTATACACAATAGACAACATTAACCAAATTGGTGTAAAAATTAGCATATGATAGCACATTTTATTTGCATATTGCAAGAATGTTAACTAATAGTGTAGTATTTTTGGGCATTCATTATGAAAACTTGAAAAATTAGCTAATGTGAAGTAAAATGCTTCAGTTAAAAAAATATCAAAAACATTCAATTGGAAACCTGTCGTAACGTATTGCATGTAGCACAATTCAATTAACATGTAGGCTTACTAGTCATAATAACTCAAATATATCTTGGTTTCTTGAAAGAGTCAAGGAAAATTATTCTTAAGTTTAATTTATTTAAGTTTAAGAAAATCATTAGTTAAAAAAAATAAATGCTATGGAGCAACACAATATATTATACTTTATAGCACTAATTTGCACACTTTGCTATACCACTTGAAAATCAAACAAGTTATTTCACTTTCTAACAAAATTATTTTATCTGCTATAAGTTAAAAAAAACAACCTATCACACGAATGAAACCATATTTTCTCTGTGTCAATATATGTGTTGTTGTTTCATTGAAATACACACGCAATTTTCGAAATTGACCAAATCACTGCCTATGAACTGGTGGAACTTAATCTTCATAGTGTGGTCAATTTATAAACAGCCAGCATTTGAATATCCTAGATCATACATTGTATTTAGTTTTCTTTTCTACCTCATCAATAATCAGATTATGACCACTCGACACGTTGGTGAAGGTAACCCTAATGTTTTTAGGGGTTATTTCTGAAACAATAAATATACTATTATTATGTGTGTATTAAATTTAGTCACAATTAAAGAAACGTATTTGCTTACCATTAAACATGATTGTGTTAGGATTATTTCATGCGTTAACTCTTTACGGGCCATCGATGACGATACGAAGAGAGTTTGTTTGCCACAAGTAAACATACTGGTGTTTGGTAATTTCAAGAGCAGACATTCGATGGGACACACATCCACAAAGAAATTAGAAATGAAATTATGCGATTTCCACAGAAAATTGCCGCTTACTTCAGGAAATCCGCACACTGACCACTGATTAATATATAACTAAACTGCAATCTTCTAAAAGGGCGGGAACTCACCTAACCAAACCTATAACCAATACTAACTAACTTTGTTTGTGCACACCTTATTTTGTATACAAACGGTACGCTTTATACGGTTTGTGCACACCTCTGGCACACCTTATACAAACGGTTTCAAACTAAGCGTACAAGAGATATGGACTACTGCAGAGCAGGGACGGTGCACAGTAGGCACACAGTATGCTACACTACAGGAACAAGGCACGAAATGAAAAACACGTACAACACAGCTGCTATACAGACCCTCACAACACGGATTTTCGCCAGGGATACTATCCATCCCACAAATTTAAAGAAAAATCTAGGGCCGTTTTCGAGAAAATCTTTTTGATATTTTTTAATATTGCACATATTGGACGCAATAATGCGCGAAAACTAATAAAATTTACAAAAAACTGTGCATGACCTAAACGAAAGAACTGATTATGAAGAAAAAAATTTATTTGAAAGACAAAAACCCAAACATTAATGAATGTTTTTCAAAATCTCAGAGATTCGACTCAGGCCAGATCGACAAGGGTTTATTTAGTTTGGGGAAAATCGTATTCATAGTTTAGGCGCTAGTGTTGTTCACATACACCAAACAGACGGACGGACGGACGACGCGACGTTTTGAAAGAAAAATAAAGAAATTTTTGCGACGTCAGGGGACTCCCAAAACGTGTATTTCCGTTGAAATCTCGAAATCGATTTTCCGCCGAATTCCATAACAAGAAAATAACTAGTGGTGCTACAGAATGGCACAGTTATGTTTAAACATTTGTGATCATAATAAATATACTGCGATTTTTCTAAGAGCGACCCTCAAGGCCACTGAAATCCCATCTTCGCGATGGAATATGTCACGGCATTTCGCGTCTTTCTCAGTCTTTCCGCTAGATTTCGCACGATCGCGACCGTATGAAGCAGTGCTTGCGATCATGCGACTTCTACCGGCAAGACCGAGAAAAGACGCGAAATGCCGTGACATATTCCATCGTGGCCTTGAGGGTCTCTCGCTGGCTGGTTTCGTAAGTTAATTCGTTGCTGCTGTTTGCGCCCTTCAGGCGCCTCTATGATGAAAAGGAACGAACTTTTGGAAAGAGGAATTAGCATTGCCTTTTGATCAGACGGAGAAACTAAGACTCTCGGCTGCGCTTGGCCGTCAAGAGAGAATCGGCGTAAATTTGTGTCAAACTTTGTATCAGTGTCATTTTTCTTTGTGTGTATGTGATTTTGGAATTGGGGAGAAGGACAGCATGCTCGCCGATTTTAGTGGTATTACCATGACCTCATTACTGAATAAATGCCACTTATTTTGTTAACCTGATTACAAGACTTTCATTTTCGCCAATTAACGACTTCCACCATCATTAAAATTTTCAACACACCTTTCTACCTACTGAGCTAACCGGCAGCTAAGTCGTCTGACGTCCCAGCACAACGACCCTGCTGTCGCAAAATATATATATATATATATATATTATAGGAATTATATTTATATAGGAACTTAATGTGTTATTATGCGAATATCGCAAAATTTCACGAAGTCCGAGCAAGCAAACGTAAATAAAGACTTGTTATTTTTTGTGATGTGCCATAAAACAGTAGATATTAGGATAATGCCAAATTAAGAGAAATTGTAATGACATGATTAAGTGATAGTCAATAGACAAATGAATGGTATACGCCGTGTAAGTAAGAGGGCACAATACCGCAAAACAATTAAATACAAACAGTTTCGACGATTTCGACGACGATAAAATGAATTCGCCAATAATTAATTTAAAGGCCGTACGTGAATGCATGACCGAATTAGATTAAGAACGCGATTTTCGTCGTAGAGCAATGCTTTGGACAAAAGACGAGAGAGACAATGTGTTGTTTTAAAAGTTTTCTTGATGAGTGCAGACGATCAGGCGGTAGACAGTTTTGATGAAGAATGACTGATGTATATTGATAAAATAGTGCTTTTTTAAATCCAATATACGAAATTTGCAACGAGAACCTAAATACACGGAAAGAAAGCAAATATCATTGTGATCGGATACACACACACCTCAGCAACCGCATAATACAGCCCAAAACTTAGTAATTCTCTAAGAAGAAAATCGCTTACGAGCACAGCAAAGGTTGCCACTCATAACTTTCCCGCCAAATGTTGTGACTTCATTGTGGACATCTCTATTGAATGCTACAAAAGAGAGCTCTTGCATGGAAACAATAAATAATCTTGTTCCATGTCCCTTGCTCCTTCACACGTTGCCAAGAGACAAGATGTTACAGAGCACTGGTGTCACAGTACACAATTATACTGTGCTGGTGTTACAGAGCACTGGCGCAAAGCTCCAGAAATCACAATCTCCATGGTGACATTAAACTTCGATTTATTTAGAAAGTCCGTTGACGTTTCATCACCTGTTACATGTATCATCCAATCGGAAGCTTAAATTTCACTATTGGGGCACGAAGTCCTGTAGACTTCGTGATTACGGCTGTCATTCAAGCTTTCGATTGGATGACATCGTGACAGATATCAGATAACGTATTACGTCAAGAGATGCTACGTTGAAATCGAAGTATAGCATCATGCACTCTCTCTGAAAGAAACCGGATCAAAGAGCTTGCAAAGGGAAACACGCACACATCTGACCTGTTCTGACCGTCGCTGTCGATGACGTTTAGTTGGTCGTGTTGAACCTATAATTGTAGTGTAGTTAAAATTCATGAAGCTCATTGATGTTGTAACGTCAGGCAACAGGTATGTGAGTTTCATCGTGATAATGCAGCGTTATTGCCTTTTGTCATTATTTGTTTGGTAGTTTATTTAAAATTGGAGAAACATATTTTAAGTATTAAACGCAGACAAATTAATATTGTGGCAAGTGATGTGGCAATGAAGAGAGATGATTGGTTTCATTGTTTGCTCTTAGGGTTTTTTGGAAATAAAATATACCATGGCAACTTCTGACAGTGAAGATTTTGAAAGTGCTGATGAAGATTGGGAGGAAGGAACAGACTCTGTTAAGGAAAACTTAAAACAAGATTCTACCTTAATCAAGGCAGATCTGAATTCCAAATCTTCTTCTGTCAATATATCAGAAGAGTCATCTTCAGAGAAAAGCATTTCTAAAGTTGAAAGAAAATCAATACAAAAACCTCTGGAAAAGAAGGTAATTATTCAAGAAACTAAATTGGAGCCTAGAGCTATTGATACTGAATCAATAATAGAGGAACATGTGATTAAGAATTTGAAAGAGGTTGTGACTCTTGCTGAAGGAGATAATAATTCTGTGAAGGTTGATAATAAAGTAACGAGCAATTGTGAGAGTGACAAAACAACAAAACAGTCAGAGCCGAATGCTAAGGGAGATCATAGTCCAGTTGTTAAATGTGCAAGTAGTAAACCATTACCTAAAGAAGAAGTCAAGGAAGTCGAACGTTCTGAAACTCTTGTCAAGGTAGACAGCAAATACTCAGAAGTAGGACAAGATATTATGGGGTTTAAGTCAAAAGAACTTGAAACAGATTCAAATGTAGAAACAGCTGTTCCTGTTCTTGAAGGAGAAGCTGATGGTTGGGAATGTGAAGATGAGGATTTGATTGACGATCTTATTGCAGAAAGCAATAGCAATATTAAAATGGATTCTGTTCAATCTGACTCCATTGAAAAAGTTAGTGTTCATTTTTTCTAAAATGTAGATGCTCTTGATAACATTTCTACTTGCACATTAGCATTTTCTTTATGTTCCAATTTTTGTGTCTGCCCTTCAGGAAGAGATTTCTGATGGAGGGAAGAGAGAGAGTGATGGCAATATCCAGTTGGATACTGTTCTTAACAAACTGTCTGATTCAGTTGAAAAAGTAAGTGATAATTTTTAGCAAAATGTTATCATTATTAATGTTCCTACCTACATTTTAACATTTTCTTCATGTGTCACTTTTCTTTGTTTTGTTTTCTTCAGGAAAAATCAGTTTCGGATGGAGGTGGTAGCTGGGCTGGTTGGGGAAGTTGGGGTGTTACATCTCTCTTGTCAACAGCTACAGAAAGTGTAAGCACTCTAACAAACCAAGTATCACAAGGTTTAAGTACAGTACTTGAAACAGGTCTTGGTGTGCCAGATCCAGAAGAATTAGCCAAACAACAAATTGAAGAAGAAAAAAAACTGTTAGCTGCTGTCAAAGAGAGTGAGTTTTATTTGAGAAAAAAGAAGGAAGGAAAAAATCAACAACAAAAAATGACTTAAAAAATTGAACTTGTAAGTTCAAAAACGTTGAAGACTGAAATCATTGTAATGGCAAGTTTTTGGTTTTTTCTAGGTAGTGAATTGGATGTTGAAGAAAAGAGAGGAGAAGAAAGCAGTGGCTTATTTGGTTTTGGACGTGTTATATCAGGAGTGTCTAAGCTGGTTGAGACTGCTAGTACTAAAGTTGTGTCAGGGGGTTTGGATACTTTGGAAACAATAGGGAAGAAAACAATGGAAGTCCTTCAGGAAGGTGATCCAGGCCTAAGAAAGAAGAGAGCCATCTTTTCTGATAAAGTTGTTTTATCTCAGGTAAAAAATTATTTTAAATTCACACCTTGGTTGATCTCAACTGTATGGTACCCCTCACTGTCACAGCCTCCTTAATACGTTCGTAAGTATCATACTGATAAGCGATTTTCATGGCTCGTAAAGATTTGAGATGCCTTCATACGCTTTGTCCCTGCCGCATTATAATGTCAAATTGAAGTGAACAATACGTACGAAAGCATTAAGGAGGCCGTGACAGCGAGTGGTCCGTACAGTTGGGATCAGCCCATACCTCTTTCATTTATTTGTGAAGGGCCAAAAATTCTCTGAAAAATTTGAAATGGAAATTAAAATTGAAACAAGTTGTGAATTTAATGCGAGAAGTTCTGAATAATAATTAAAAAAATTACACAAAGTGATTCAAAAAATATACCAAATAAGAATGAAAAAACTGGAAAAGGAGTACAAGTAATTTTTTTATTATGTGAAGCTTTGCATATGCAAATTATATAATTTAGGCATTTGGGAGTGAATAACGGTATTTGACTTTTCACATTTCATATGGAAATAAAATGTTATATACTGCTATTTAATCAAAATGTTCTCCACATGCCGTAATGAATGAGTTAATTATCACTGTGCGGTGTGTTCTTGATTCCCTGGGAAGAAGATGGAGAGAGCTATCCCTGTTTTTTGTGAAAGTCGGTAATATCAGTTTTGTGAGATACTGGTCGTGACAGCTAAACTTATCAATTATAATATTGCACTTTTACTCATAATTTTAAATTATGTGATAATATGTTGGTTGTAATACTCGTGGTAGCTTTGTTGTTATTAGTGTGCATGTGTGCGTCAGCCTCCTGATTAACCTTCCTAAGCCTTGATTGTTATAATTATGTATCAGTACTTTTCTCTCCATCCTTGCGCAATGAAAGATTCCCCTCAAAAACCATTAAATACTTGTCTTCCTGTCCATCTTGGATTTTTTCCTTGCCTCAGCAGCACAAAGTGCTGGTTTAATCTATTTCTTTAAGTTGTACTGTGCTTTCTACTTTAGTCAATAGATTTAGTAAAGGTGGCCAAAATATTAGATATTTCGATGCAATGGGTCATTAAAAAAATATGTTTGCTGTAAGGGGGTTAAGATGTTCCTGCAGTTGGTGACAAAAGTGAAGGAGGGGACGGATTTGATGAAAATGAACATTTTTGGAATAATGATTATATTATAATTTCAAAGCATATATTAATGTTTATCAGAAATGTGTTTTATGTTTAAATTAGACAAAATTATATGAAAATTTGATGGAAAACCCATTTTTTAAGTTGTACATTTATTTGTCTTAGAGAGTGGAAGAGGGTTCAAAATGGAATTATTTCTAGAGGGTGGTGTTCATAAGTGCTACGAGATTTTACATTCTCGTATACGCATGTATATACAGAGTAATGTATGTAGTATAGAGAAAGTTATGTAATACAGGGATTTCTCCTTCAAATGAAATTTGTTCTCCGTAATTAGTTCATTATGGTAAGGTACATTTTTTTGAAAATGTTCATGGTTTTCGTGCAATATTGCATGCAATATGTGCAATTTAAAAAATAACAAAACAAGGTATTAAAAAAATGTGCCAACTTTTTTCTTTAAACTTTTGTTAGGGATAGTGCTAAGTACTCTATAAAGTGACACATAAAATGATAAACGTTATATTGCTATATCCTTTTTTTTTCTTTCTTCAAAAATTACAAAAATACTTTTTTTACTTATCTCCCACATCATTAATATTAACATTGGTGGTGATTTATTCACATTATTGCATTTAAGAGTAAATGATGAATTATACATTTTCTTCAAAACTCAAAACTTTTCTGTGAAAATGAGCTAAAAATCTGCATTATCAGAAACACTCAAACACCATTTTCTCAAAAAACCACTCCAAATTCTTTCGTTGAACTTTTCCTAAGAATAGTGCGAAATGCACTGTTTTAGATGACCTTTAAGCAATTTTGCGGTATTGTTTTGTTCTTTCAAAAATTACACAAATGTAATTTTTTTGAATTATTTTTAATACCTTTAATATGCACATTTCCAAAATTTGTAAACATTTTTGCATTTGTGAGTGGAAATGCTTAGTATAACTTTATATGAAGTTTTTTGAAAACTCAATACATTTCTATCAAAAAGAGCTTTAAATTTCGCGTGTACAGTGCCACTTAAACACCATTTTCTTAAAAATGACACCAAATTTTTCAATAAAAATGTCCATATAGGATGAGGTTGTACTGTTCTTTAACACTTTAATGGAGCCATGGATTCATGTGTCGCTATTGGAGCTATCTGGCCTGACAGGCCTGGTTGTTAGATTTTATTTTACAAACATAAACATTATGCGTTGGCAACGTATATGTAATAGAAGCTGTAAATGAACACCAAATAAACGTTTTCCAGCATTTTTATTATTACAAAGCTACAATTTCACTTAATGAATCTAAAACTCTTAAAATATTATTAAATATTCATCAAAATAATCATGTCGTATAATTTTATGAAACTAAAAATAAAATAAACTTGTTTACAGTTATTTTCTGTTCCTTTCATAAAAAGAAATGTAATTCTCCTTATACCACAAAATCAAACACAATCAGGAGCACAATCCATACAGACTTTCCGGCTGCACTCAAGGCAGATAGGGTTTGAACATCTGATACTTTGTTATTGTGTCTTTCTTTTTTGAGAGAAGGGCACTTACTGCATGTCTTTTGTTTTTCATCTTGTCAGTTGGGATTTCTTGTGGATTAACTGGAGGATCATCACTGAGTACCAGGGCATTTTTGTCTGGGTGATTTCCCAGGCCTCTGGCTTGACCTCTGAGGCCAGGTAATCCTCCCCTAAAAATATTGTGAGCTGGAACCCTTACATTTTGCCTAGGCTCAGAACTATTCCAATTCAAGACAGACTCGCTCTTTTTAGGTTTCCCATAGTAGTATTCAGGCTCTACATTATATTGTATCTCACCTCTATCAAGTTCTTCATTCAGAGGATCATCATTTTCCACACTAGAGTCCATCAAATCAGAGTCTTCTTCATTTGAAATCATGAAATTGGGATCTCATCGATTTCTGAATCTGAGCAACATTCATCGCCAAACACTTCCTCTAACATCACTTGAATTTGTCATCCACGTCATCAACATGCAGTTAGCAGCTAGTGGAAGCGTTATCCAGTACACTTTAGATTCAACTAAACCCTTCTTGGAGTAATCCGTTACGACAGACCTGATACAGTTCATACGCTACTGGAGCTATCGGGTATGAGAGACCATTGGGTTCCCAGAACAGACACAATGCTCATAAACGATCAAACGAAACTGATTACCAACAATTGGAATGTAGAGGGGAGGTTTGGGGGGGAAGCTATTGGGCCGGAGAACCACTGCCACCTAACAGGTGTGCCAGTATAAAGAAACAAAAGTATTGTCTGGTCTCAGAGACCGGTAGCTCTATTAAAGTGTTAATATTCTATAAGTAATATATTGATTCTACCATTATGATACTAAAAACTTGAGAAAATTGCAAAAAAATGTATTTTTGGTGGTGATAGATGGCAGCTAGCAAGAGTACAAGGCAAATTCGTAAAGCTAGCCCAGACCAAAGAAATTAGAAAACTGACAGTATGAGAAAGTCTGTGCCATTCTGTAGTAACACTAGTTCACAACGGTAGGGGCTAGATAAAGCAAAGTTTTGTGAGTGTACATTTTGAATGATCCCTAACTGTTTCTGGGTGTTCATTACATCTGTTATACACAACTGGTGTAAAGAACTGGATTCAATTTGTAGTCCTCAAGGTTTTTTCTTCACTCTGCTGCCTATGAAGCCCAAACTCATTAGAAAATTATTTTTAATTTAAAATTGACTGATTATTATTATTATTATTATTATTATTATTTATAAAATTGTTAATTATTTCCATTTCTAAATTCTCTTTATTAAAACTTCAGGGTATTTGGTTGGTTCTTACTGTTTAATGAGAATGGGATAAATGAGAGTTTGTCTATTCTGCTCACTTAATTTTCATCTGAAATACCTGCTTTAGATTTTGAGAGAAGCAAAAGATAAAGCTGAACTGGAAGACAAAGCCATGAGAAATACAGAAGAAGCACGAAAAGTTCATTTTGAAACATTATTTGATGATTACCATGGTAAGTTATTATATAGTTGAAAATGTATATTTATTTTTGGCCATTTATTTATTAATTGCTTTTGTTTATAGGGTTGGTTCATTTGGAGGCTTTAGAGATGTTATCTAAACAATGTAACATCAAACTACAGTCAGTTTTAATAAACACACCATCTTCTGATGTTGCTGATCTTCAAGAATCAATTACAGAAATAAAAGATCTTTGTCAACTGCCTGATGAAGAAGATGCAGAGGGAGCAAGTTTTGAAACTTTAGAAGTGAAGTTGGCTGATGTTGGCAAAGGATTAGGAGTACCTGTTGCTAACCAGAAGCTAATTAAAGTAAGAATTCTTTCTGCATGAATTGGTTTTCTTATGACTGATTGCAGTGTGGCATTATTCAGTCTGCAGCAACTTTGGAAACTGGGATGTATCTGCAGAATGAAATGCTGTGGAAAGTTGATTTTGAGATTTTAATAGAAATACATATTTTGGAGTATCTTTCTACCACACCATCTCTCTAAACTATTCACATGATAACTTCGAAAATGAATATTCCCTGATCTATCTGGCTCGATTTGTGGCCCTGCAATTTTGAAAAGATTGCTTTTGATTTTGATGGTACTTTTCATGAACCACCTGGGTCATTTTCAAAACTTTTTCAGAAAAGTGCTCAAAATTCTTTTTTGAAATATCTTGTAAGAGTGAAATACATTTTATAAAGATGTCAAAGATCTGATTGTTATTTGTTAATCTGACTTTTCAAAAATTGCAAAACTGTGAAAGTTTTTGGACCCCCTGTTACCTGTACCACTACATAGCCTAGTAGAATGTACTTCCATCTAGTAGTATGTACCACTGTACTACTTGATGGGATTTTTTTTCACATAAATTTTATTCTCCACAAATAGTTTTTTAATTAATATTCTGTACATTGTTTTGAAAATATTAATTGTTTTAGTGTAATTTTGAGTGAAATATGAACAATATTAAAAATAAGACTTTCTCAAAAATGGCTCCAAATTTCAGAAATATAATTTTTTAATAATATGTAGCATGTTGTTAATATTCACTTAATGGTTGATTTTGTACACTATTGCATTTTTTAGTACAAATACCTCAAATAACTTCTCATTAAGCTTTTTGATAACTCAAAAGTTTTGTATGAAAATGAGGTCAAAATTGCTCATTTTCAGAAACACTCAAAATTGTCTCAAAAACTTCTCCAATTTTTCTGAAGAAAATTGGTGTATAAAAACAGGTTTCCCTTGTGTAATTTTTTATAATATTTCAATATTATGGTAATGTGGGACCATTAAATTGAGATAATGTGAAAAAAAATGTGTTTTTGATAAAGCACTATTTTCTCAATATAAATATTACATGAAAGTAAAGGAAGTCATTGTGTTAATTGATATCCATTATAAATATTATTTTCTACATGGGTTTTTGTAGAGTTAATTAATTTTGAGAATTGTTCATTACTGAGTGCATTATTTCTAGATTTTAATGCTAAAGTAACAATTTTCATTGTTGCAATGGAAACTAGTGTCCTAGTTCTAGAAAGACCTAGTTTCAATGAGCATGTTAAAGGCTGCTTATGCAAATAAGTTAGGTTTTAGTTATGTTTTTAAGAAATTATTTTGTAATATAAAATTAACATATTTTTAAAAGTGTGGTCAAATGATTCAGTATTGTGACCAGCTGCTTGGGGCTGGTGCAGTTCTCTTTATTAGCATGTCCCTAGTGGGGCGATAGGCACTGCGAGTGTCACTGGTATGTCATTTATGCACTTATAGATAGCAGCAGGGTAGAGGATGGGAGGAAAACCAAAAGGCTAGTCCAGGCTCAAGAGAAAAGAAAACTAAGTACAGTAGAACCCCTATTTAAGTTCACCTCAGGAGGGCCCTAAAATTCTTTTGTTATAGGGGGGTTTACTCTGAATGGGGTATTCTTTGAAGAAACAAATTCAAATGAACTAGGAATTATCAATTTTATTTTAAAAGATACTTGATTTTGATCATAAGGGTTGACCATAACCCTAAAGAGGAAGGAGGAGCTTTGAGGCAGTGTTACCCTGCATTATACTTAGTTTTTTCTTTGTTGGCGCACGGGGGGTGTCATCAAAATGGAATATCTCACGGTATTTTGCGTCGTTCTCGTTGTGCCGCGAGGAGTCGCATGATTGCCAGCACTGCTCGACACACTCGCGATCATGCGACTCCTAGCGGCACAACCGAGAACGACGCGAAATACCGTGAAATATTCCATTTTATTGAAACCCCCTCCACCGTGCGCCAAGAAAGAGAATAATACATAGGAAGTATACATAGGGGTAGGTGGTCTTGGTTTAGCGTAACATAATGTTAATATTTATTTTTAAAATTTTTCAACATTTACTGAAATAATCTCTTTTATTCAGTCTTGTACCAAAACACAAAAAATATTACCAAATTACACAAAGAAGTGTGAATAAGTAAAAAAGTAATGATATATAAATAGTTATAATAAACAAGATATAAATAGTTATAATAAACAAGAATATTTTTTAATACATTTTTTCATTGAATCTGTAAGATTACAAAGACCCATGTGTCATTCAATGGTTGTTACAATGACCTGTGTGTCGCTCCTTCAAAAATTGTCCCCAATCTTATTTTTTTAAACAAAAGGAATGAACCCTTTACAAAAAGAAGATACATCCAGAATGACAGAAATGTATGAGTACAAGAAATCAAGATTAAAATAGTAAACAAGTAAAAGAAACAAACTAAAATATACTTATAGCCATAAAAAGGATAAGAGTGTTTATTTATTTACATATAAACAAACATTGTCATTTTAAAACATAAATATCTCACTCATATGATAGTGGTATAAAAACTCATTCATAACAGATAATATGAACTCTGCCAATCTTATAAATGCATAATATCCCGTGTGAAAAATGTCGATGTAATGTGAATTCCATAATTTATACATTCTATTTAATGGATTGTTTGCAGTATAAACACAATTGTCTATAGTGACACGAAATACTGTAGATCTGTTTCTTGTAGTAGTCTGAGGAACTTTGTACAGAATCTAATTTAATAATAATATACAATCTATATGTGAGTTGATGAACTTGTACAAAAATATCAAATCATTATAATTTCTGAGAGATGCAAGAGATTGAATGTTCAAAACAGTCGCAATATCACTGTAATTATGATTAATGAACAGGTCTGGCAATCCTAGATGTCTAGATGCTGTTATTGTAAGATGCAGTCTGCATCGCTAACTAATTTCTGACCTTATCATAAATTTTAATCTATTACACAAATTAAATTTAGACAACTCATTTTTATTTTGTAATTTACTTATGGTAAATTGAGAGAGGAGGAGGCGCTTGTCACAAGCGTTTTGTAATAATTTTGAGGTAATTCAAGTGCGTGTTACAGATGCATGACGGGGTGAGGGGATATTCTAAATTTGTAAATTTGCATCACGAAATTCCTGAACGATCCGTTACATAATTAAATCACAATGTTATCATACAAGCGGGTGCAAAATTTATACGGATAAGGGGCACTCCCGCTACGTCACAATCTGATTCAGCACAGCAAACATTGTATAACTTCACTTTAATACAGATGTCATTGCAGCTGTTAACTGTTTTCATACACTACAGTGGGCTGCATTGTTGCCAATCCAAAATTTTGAATGTTAAACATGGGTTGTGCATCATAACTAAAGATGTGAAATCGAAAATATAATTGCTTTAATTATAAATAAGCATTGTCGGGACTTTAAGAAATTAGCATTAAATGTAGGAAAATGTTAAATTGAGGCCACGTTAAATCAGGGTTCTACTGTAGTATGAGAAAGTCTGTGCCATTCTGCAGCATCATTAGTTACTTTCTCACATACTAGTACATAGTGTAGAGAAAGTTACATAATGCTGCTGTGAAAAATGGCAGTAAAACTTAATTTTTGGTCAGAAAAACTTGTTTTGTGGGTCCTTCAAACCTAAAAAGTGGCTAATTTTTTATACCACTTGTAGTAAATTGCTTCCTCTAATATGTTGTGTAGTTAGAATGAATGTTTTGTGGGCCCTAATACAGAGAAATTGGTTTATGGTAAAACATCTATTTGTGAAGAATCCTAGTGCCTAAAACTTTCACAGGATTTTCACCAAATTTTATATTTCTCAATCAATGTGTGTGTGTGGATGAGATATTGTGTTTTAACTACCTATTAAATTGTTCACCAAAATCCACTTGTGGTAACATAAACATGTCACCCTGTTAGCCATAATTTGATTTGAATTTGTTGCTGTGAACTGGGACAGAATGAAATTGCCTTTCTAAGATGGAAGAGTGGAAAGATGAAAACAAGTGTTGGCAAGGTGCTGTGCTTTTAGGAAATTGTAATGAGTTTCATTTGACTAGTTCCACTCTCTGTTTTATAATTCTAGACTTGGCAAGAAATACACCAGTGGCTTCAGGAGTGCAGAAATAAACAACGATCTGCCAAGGAAGAGACTGTTGAAAATGCTGAGTATTCTGCCCCGTCTGCTCAAGAGATTCATCAAAAGGCTATTGGGACACTAGCTAGGCTGACAGCAGAAGCAGTTGAACAATTTCACAAAACTGCTGAATTACTTCTGGTGTATGAGAAACGTAATCCTTGTGAGGAAGCAAAGATTTTACTCGAGTGAGTGTCCAATTTTAAAAGTTGTTTTTCTGAATTATTCTTAATAAGTTTTTAATCTTTTGAACATTTTCCTTTCTCACAGAATGACATCTGTTTTTTCATTACAAGTTAGTACGGCTGCCACGGTATTTTCTGAAAATTTGAATACATGCTCAGAATATGCAGAAAAAAGTGAAATTGTTAATTCTCACATTACTAATGTGTTTTTAGAGGTTTGTACTTTTTGATTTGTACTTAATGTCCTTTAAAAAGTGTATACCCTGTTACAAATGTTTGACATTATTTGCATAGGCTGCAAACAGTAGCTCGTACATTCAAGAGGCTTTCCAACTCCTGATACCAGTTTTACAAGTTGGAGCTGTTTTACACTAATTTACGTATTGTGCACATAAAGTGTTAATGTTTTCTTCATGCACAGCATGCACTTTAAGGAAATAATTATGTAAGTAGACTGTATTTCATGTTTTTCTATATTTTTGTGTTGTTGTATTGGTGTACAGAATGGCAGAAAAGGGAAGAATGAAATTAAAGTTTGTTTCAAAAGTAACCTCAAAAAGGGGATAACATGTTTTCTTTCTAGTGTACTGTTATTTAGTGTAGAGAAAGTAATGTAATATTGCTGGAAAAAGTGCCTCTGATATTGTAAGTTGATTTTTCTTTCTTCTAAATGTAGTAAATGATTTTCTCTAATACGTTGGGAAGTCAGAATCCACATTTTGGGGATCCTTGATATCCGAAAAGTGGTAATTCACCTGTCGATTAGATGTGACTATCATCCTGGTTTTGATACAATCAATCAAAATCTATTTTAACAAAATTTGTTGTAATTATTAACCAAATATTCAAAATAACATTGTTGATTTGATTTCATTGTGCACCTGATAAGCTAAATGAAACAGATGTGTCCACTCCAGGGTTGATGCAAAGAATTTCTCAATATTAGATCTTAAAGAAATTTCATGTACACTTTTTTTAAAAATAGTAGTAATTTTCCTGTAATTTTAAGTGAAATGATGATCACATGAACATAATGATTAAGTTACTGTATTTCAATAAACCCTGAATGTGACAGCATACCGTGTATCACAGTATGCTGTCACATACAGTGATTACTGTAACACAGTATGCTGTGACATATATGCTGTCAAATCTAACAGCAAACCCAGTGTTTGTGTCAGCAAAAACAGTGACATCGAGGTTATTTGTGTATTTTTCTGTTACACAAAGTGTGTCTTTATTGAATTTTATTGAGTTTGGTTTATGGAAATGCTAGCTTTGAATAGGGTGAAAAGTTCATAATCAAGATGATTTACTTTTGAGGGACCAAGACCAAATCAATTTCAATCTGAGGTTTTTATTTATTGTTTTTTTGTTGTTTTTCTTTAAATTAGTCATTTTTTGAAATATCATATGAGAACTGAAAATGAAACTGAATACTGAAAATAATTTCATGCTGAATCTTATAATTATACAGATTTCTTTATAAGAAATAATTTAGGTCACAAACTTATTTCATGTATGTTTATTCTGTTGTCAGATATTACAGCATGAAATGCTCTTCAGCTTTTTTGAAATTGTTGATCAAGAAGAAAACCTGAAAAATAAGTGAAAAAATGAAATGATTCCAGTGAAAAGCAATTCAAGTTATCATTCCATCCAAGGGAGTTCTTTTTCTGTGGAGTGGTTCTGATTGCAAAGCATAAGATGTAGAATATAATCTGCAAGGCAGCCAAAGTTCAAATTTTTAATTATTTTTCTTAGAGCTAACATTTCTTTTTCTTCTTTTTTTGTTGTAAATACATTTATATTTTCATTTGTTTTTGTCAAAAAATCAAATTTTATAATTCTTAGAATGATTAGTAATACTGTGAATGACATCTTTCTATCAATTGTATGACCAGATTATGTTGAAAAATTAAGAACCATATATTCTATTTCTTTCTTCTCAAGAAGTTTTTTATACATTGTCTACCCTAGAGGTTTCTTAATATTCATGTTTATTTATACACTGCATGTATTTTATCTAATTCTCTCATAATATATTGTTTTATTCAAGCTTATAATTTTATTACATTTCTATAGTTCTAAGGCAGGACGTGATTTGACATAAAGATGATTTTTAAAAAAAATTGATTATTTATATTATTTTTGTTATTGATATGTTCATTATCTGATGAAATTATGCAGTATCCTGGAAGAAGGGAAGTGATTTGCGAGACACTTTAAAGGACTTGCCACATTATTACAAATAAAATCTTAAAGTTTGGTGAACCCTTCAACTTTGAAAAGCTTCTGAAAAATTAAGTTTAATGACATTGGTTTCTGCCTTAGTACCATAGATTTCTTCCTTCTGCTTTTAAAATTTGTGACATTGTTATTTCATTTTTCTTTTCCTTTTACAACTAAACTTAGGATTATGTAATACTTTTGTATTATGAGACATAGGAAAGGAGGTGCTTACTTTTGGATGGAGCTTCCTATGAAATGTTCGAAGAAACAAACTGCTGAGAATTTGTGATACTGTAAAAGTTGTTGGATTATTGTAAGAACTAGTGTTTGTAACCTTGTACATATGTATTAAAATTGGGATCATATTTATGTTTTGTAATGTTCTTTACCTTTTTACTAGTAATTAATATGTTTATTATAATTTTAATGTTATTTGCTTATGTGTACGCAGCCTAAAACAAGAGGGAGGGAGGGGAACCATTTTCCTGGACCACCTATACCAATAAACTTTTTTATTCTTATATGACTTATTTTATTAGAAAATATAGAAAACGTACTACAAGGAAAATTAAATTATACTTTTTTTGATAAAATTAATAAATGATTGATTCTATTACATTGTTTCATTTACATGGTTGTCAGATGCCATGGAGAGCTTCTTCCTCAAAAGTTGTCTAACGATCCCCTGAATTATCAGGGTTAAAATGGGGAAAATTGGGTATTCAATATATGTACCAAAATAAAAGGTTTTATATCATAAGGTTGTGGAGTTCCTTCGAAGAATTTCAGAGTGGCCATGCCCACTCGTGTGCTCATGCCTATGGTTTCTTGGGTCTCTGAGAACAAATTATGTACTGGAATACTTTGGGATATTGTTGATTTTTTCACCCTTCATTCAATGGAATGTCTGAGCCTTTATATTAGTTTTTAATCCAACAGAGTGGTCATGTATTGTGAAACAGGATAGTACTAATAATTTTAGCAACTTAAACAGTGCAGTATGTAAGTAAGCATTTGCAAGAGGGAATCTTAACAACTGAAGTTCATTCTTCAGATTCTAGGGATGCAAAAATAACAGAGTTGTGATGAAAAGTTTGTATTGTAATAAAGGAATAATTATTTTGATCCAATTGAGAAATGATGAACCGTTAAAAATGACTATTAAAATGAATTCTTTCTTGCTTTGTGAATAATACTGAATGGTGCTTAGCTAATTAGAGACATGTTATACATCTGTAGTTTCAAATATTTAATTCGTTGTAATCTTTTCAGGCTCAAAATGAAGGGTATGGGTCATAATTTTGTTTTTACATGGAAAATGTACGTATAGTTATTTATGCACCAGGGTCCTGCCCTTAGTATAGACATAATTTTATGTATTCAAATTTACTTATTAACTACATTTGCCTTTTCATATTTCACTCCCATAATTCCCTCCATAAGAGAGCATGTAGCAACAACTGTTTTCATATTTCCCTTGTAACCATGATCCTTTCAATCCAGGTAAGTTATAGGGTATGTTGAGCTCTGTATCGAAGGTAACAACAAGCTATAATGTATCAGTATACACACTGTAGTAGTGTTTACAGCACTGTATTGGTCGTTTATCGCATCCAAGGCACCATTTTGTTTTGTCATGCCAAATGTCTCTTGCATGCAACATATCTCTTCTTTCCATTTCACTCTTGGCTGACCTTGTTTCTTCCGTAAGTTTTTTGGTCAGTCTTCCTGAATCCGTTCTTTGTAAGTGGCCGTACCACAACAATCTTTTCTTTCCAACATCACTTAAGAATCCTTCTATATTTAATCACCTTTATGTCATCACTTCTTTACATTATCAGGAAGTGTGACTCCACAAAATCTCCAAAAACTGTTCTCAGCACTATTAATTCTCTTTTTTAGAGCTTGCTTAAGTATCCAAATTTCAGAGCCGTATATTACTGTGCTGTCTACCAAAGATTTAAACAGCTGGATTTTTGTTTTAGTTCCTTGAATTTGAACCACCAACTAACCTATCTATTTCACAGCATTTCTTTTCTCAAAATGCATCTTTTAATTTGGCTACTTCATTTTAACTTTTCCGTATATGTATGTATACACAGAGTAATAGTAAGCAGAATGGCAAATTTAAATGCAAAAAATTTCACAAAACGCTGAATTTACTTATTTGTTGTACTTTGAAAATAATTTTTATTTTAGCCGGTTCAGCTTTTAAAATCAAGATTACCATATTTTCAATTACAAACATAGATGTCAAGTTGTATGTTTGTTTTACAGTAAAATATATGTAACATTGAAAATTATATATCAAGCCTCTTTTATGTTTGTTAATTACAATTAATTATTTTAAATCAATGTAGCTTTTAGTTTAAATTAACTTAAAAATAAAATAATGTGGCACAACGTATCCTCAATGTGGAAATGAAGCCTTTATTTTTTTGTAAGTTTTTAATTTTTTAAAAAATACTTCCAATTAAATCTAAAAGTTGAAATTTTTACTCAGGTTTGGTACAATAGCGGTCTAGCATGAGTGCAATTTTCAGATTTTTATTTGGTGCCCCAACTGAGATATTACAGTTCAAAATTTGAAAAAATTCCAATTTTAAGAGGATGTAATTTTCAAGTGGTACGTTATTTACCAATGCTATTGTATAACTAGTGGTGCTACAGAATGGCACAGACTTTCCCGTATTAGTTTTCTATTTTCTTGGGCCTTCGCTAGCTATTCGGAATTGCCACATACTCTTTCTTGCCAGCTACCATCTATCATCGCCAAAAGTACATTTTTTTTGTCATTTTCTTAATTTTTCGGTTTCCTATTGGTAGAACAGAAACATTAATTTCAGAATATTAAAGAACACAAAAACCTAGCCATAAATGGCAATTTTCTTTTAAAAATTATGTGCCGTTTAAGAGAAAATGGCGTTTTAGCACTACTAAAAATGCGAAATTTGAAGCTCATTTTCACAGAAAATTTTTGAGTTTTCAAAATACTTTATTTGAAGTTATTTGAAGCACTTACACTCACAAATATAATAACCTTTACAAATTGCGGATAATGTGCATATTAAAGATGTGAGAGATCTTTCAAAAAATTTACATTTATATAATTTTTGAAAAAACAAAAAAATAACTCAAAATAAACTTTACGCTATACTAAAGAGTGTAATTAGCACTATCCGTTACAAAAGTTTCAAGAAAAAAAATTGCAGCCATATACGAGAAAATGGCGTTTGAGCATTTCTGAAAATTCCGAAATTTGAGCTACTTTTCACAGAAAACGGTAGTGTTTTCGAGAAACTTTACTTCACATTATTTAAAGCATATATACTCGTAAATATAACTAGTGGTGCTACAACAGCACTTACTTTCCCGTATTAGAGGAAACAGCTAAGTAGTACTGTAATATTGCACTTTATGCGCTACTAACATCTTCGCTTGGAACTCACTATTTCCATTGCAGTGTTGTCAGAACCAGAGAGTATATATGGTCAGAACTATGTGAATTCTACAACTTCACAAAAATAGAATGCAAAAGTTTTGTAACCCTGTATTGGAAAAAGAAGCCTGATACCCTGGAAATATAGAAATGCCTTCCATTGGGCCATGATTAGGGAAGAGTATTTTAAAACCATGCAACAAATTCTCTACTCACTACAAATGGTACAGCATTTGGTGCAAAACTAAATATTTGCCTGCAAATATCAACATAAATTAGACAATTATAACTCCTTTTCATACAGCTCCATTAGGTCACAACAATGACACTAATTCACAGATATTCGCGAGCGCAAAGTGAATTCCATTGTTGCAGACCCTGCATTGTCGCTATTGTGAGAGCTATTAATTCTTTTTACTTATTTCAAATATTTCAAAATAAACAATTTCTAAAATATTAATGTGTAAGTCTATAACAAAGTTCGAATGTAAGAAACGAAGAAAGAAATAATATACAAAATTGCACATTCTAATTTACGACGCATCCAGCCATGGCCGTCTCGAATAGCAGGCCGTAGCATACCTTGCGTGACGTCACGAACTGAGTGCAACGCGCTGGCAGTGCCCGATTCGGTCGTCAATTACTCAATATACTTTTTCGAAGCGCAGCTTCTTGAGTTACTTGAGAAAATGTTTAATTTAATTTTCTTCAAACAAATTAGTATCCAAACTGTATATACACAAAGGAAAATAGCGGTACGAAAATAATTATCAAACACATTGAGAAAAATGTTTATTACAAGAAATGAAACATTACAATAACAATTTTTTTGAAAATTAGATATTATTTTCATAATTAAGTGCTGCAAGTTTTATCTTGTTAGTCTTTGTCGTGCTCAGAAAATCATTTTTTACTTTGGTATAATTATTTAATAAAATATTGGTCATAATACTGCAACACTTTTTGGCTAATTGCTTCATTGAAACCCCACATTCACATTGAATGTTCAGAACAATATTTGCATTTTCCAGTCTGTCCATAATCAACTTAATCATTATCTGTTTTTGACTTAATTGAGAAAAGAAGAGGGATTCATATTCTGAATTGATTAAAGTTTGGAAAACTTGAAATGCATTAATACAAATTTTCACAGGGAATTCATTTGGATAAATAAGGCCTCCCCTATCAATAATTTTTAGATAGTCTCCAGCATCATATGGGAGTCCTTCAAATTCAAATTCTTTGTTGAGGACAGTTAAAAACTCTTTACAGAATGCACACTGGTTGTTCTGGAGTGCCCCTCTGCTAACATATCCTCCAATGAATACCAATGCTTCCAAATCATCACTGGATAAATCTACAAAATCTGCATCATGAATAACTGATTTTAAATTTGCGTCCACTTCTGGATATTCAAGATCATCTGAGTTAGAACAAGTAAATAAAAGCTCTTTCAAGTTAAATTCTCTCTTTAAGAAAGATCTTAGCCTAATTAAACTAGGGAATTTCAATTTTCTCTCAGATTCTAAAATTTGTTGTACAGAAACATGAAAATTAGCCCCACTAAGCTGTCTATATTTACCAAAACGGCTTTCTAATTTATCTGTTTGAAATGACCCTAAAAGAACATATTTTACTGAATCTTTTTGTAGCAAGTGTTCAATCAGTTTTAAACGAGCTTTTGTTGTGTGAGAAAGAGCAGTATGGGTGTCTGTAGTGAGCTTGCCTGGACGAGTGCGACTGTCTTTATTAGTTCTAGATGATTTTACTTCATTCCAAGCATTTAACCACTCAAGAAATTTCATCATAAACAAGTAAGATGCATGATTGGTTGAAGTGATAGGTTCATGGTAAACATCTCTCAGGTGAATACCTTTACTGGGATGTTTCACATTCACGATTTTCCACCAGGTAAGACAAATTTCTAAGAACATTTTGGTGCCTTCGGCCTCAACATGTTTATGTAGCGCAGCAAGTTTTTTCATCAAAAAGGCGAACCGCATGGACTACGTTCTGTCTTTCAGTTGAAGATGGATACAGGACTTTTTGATTAAGAGCAGGAGCTATCTTCACAACCCGATCTTTTTCTTGCCAGTATAAATCTTTCATATGTTTTACTGAGGCTCTTTCAATTCTTTTAAAGTCATTAAAGTTTGGAAATTCAAAAGTCTGATCTGCATCACGTTGATTAAGCCAATTATTCCTAATGACCTTTAATAAATGTACTGAATCAAATAGCAAGAACAAGTCTTGATCAGGAGACACAGGATCTTTAACTATAACTTCAAAGCTACCACCAGCAAGAGCCATAAATAAACATCTGTTAACTCTGTGGTTATCTGATATTAAAGCTATTACCTTATAGCCACAATCTTCCAGAAGAGCAAGAACTTGTTTACAGAAACAAATTAAATCATCACCATTTTGATTTTTAACAGGAAATAAAGCAGCAACATCTCTGTTTTTAGAATACAGAGAGGACAGCATAAATGTTTGTATAGATGTTGCTGCTTCTTCACAATTTGAAGCTTGACCTTCAATTCTACCTCCTTTGTAAGATAACTGGTTTCTGCAATTAATTTCATCAATCATGACAATAACTTCCCATTCATGCACTTGTAACTGTTTGCACTTTTCTTTCAAGTACTTAGCATGATTGGGATTCATACCTGATTGGTTGGGTCCCATTTGTTGTGAAAACTTTTTTAAATACATTGGATGAGGAAGTGTTAAAACTGCAGAGTCCCTCAAATCACAGTATGCTGAAGTGTGTCCAAGAAACATTGAAAAAGCCCAAATCATTGTTTCAGGAGAGTATGATGGTCTATTCACTCCCAATAATTGTAACTGCTCATGAAGAAATAACAGTTTCTTAGCTTTACAACTTCCACCACACTCTTCACCCTCAAAGGTCTCACTACAAACACTGCAATTTATATCACTCACACATTGTTTAAGAACTCCACACACAAATGCCAACTTTCTCTCCACAGTAGATGTACTAAGACTCCACGCTTTAAAATGATTAAATAGATTTGTAAATTTCATCCATGTATCACACTGAAAACCTTTCCCTAAAAAACTGTAGCCTTTCAAAGGCACATCTTCACCTTCGCAAAACACTTTAACAGTCAAATCACTATTGACAACTAGAACAACATCCACTTTTTTGCAATGTGGATTATATTTTAAGAAATGGAACGATTCTTCATGCTTGATTGCAGTCCAGTCTCCGATTTCACAATTTAATTTTGTGGTGTAGAGCTTTGAAAAATCTTCAAATGACTTTATTTTGTCTTCTTGCAAGAATTGCTGAAATTCTAAATCATTCCTTTCTTCTAATCTCGCCCTCCTAACAGCTGGATCAACTCGAGGTGGTGGTGGCTGAGATGTGTAATAGGACGGTTGATTCTCAAATATTGTGGGATAAGCATCCTTGGTTAAAACAGGGTTTTTCCTTGGTACTCTCAGAACACTTCCATCTGGTCTCTTGGCAACATCCTCTCTGATTATAAAGTGTTCTGCAAAATGTTTTATACACACACCAGAATACTGTCCAGGAGACCAAGTATCTTCTCTGTGAATACTTCGTATCCACTTTGCTCGACGCTCTGGCTCCTTGGGAAAGGAAAACACAGAAGTATACTCCTTCTGGTTGCCGTGGTTCGAATTGCATTTTGGCACGTTACATGCTCTTCCCATCTGTGAAAAACATTGATACTAAATTATCATGAAGTAAAATAATAAGCGATGCTACATGGAAATCAGTGTCATTATTCTATATCCCATATTAAAAATAATTCCAAAAGAAGCACCCCCATAACCTCAAAACCAAGCGTTAAACGCGTTTAACAAGTTTTTTTTCACAAAACGAAGAAGCTGTAGGCTTAACGACGAAAACCTAAGACTATTTGCCTAGTAAGAGTCTCACAAAATGTATAATTTTAAAATTACAACTCACCTTTGCGAAAGAGAACACCAACACACATGAATTAGAAAACACGGTTGTATTATAACGATTGACTTGCAAAGATCCACTTCATTTACCTCAAAATATTTCCAATAAACCCCAATCGCTTTATGATATTCTTCTAGAATGAAAATTCAGTTTCACTAATTTAAACAATCAAATTCGGACGCAAATGCTGAATCCAATGTACAATGCACAAGAGCAGCACATGCAAGGCACATAGGACTCGATGCCACCGCGATGCTACTGGATGCACTCAATTCGTGACGTCAGAACAACGTCCTTCGGCTTTGACTACGGCCTGTAAATCAAGATGGCCGTGATCCAGCTGTCCGAAGCGCAGTAGATTTACAGCGGCCTATTACGTTTGTCACAAAATTAAAGAAAAACTACTCGTATTTTGAAAAAATTAAGCATGATTATATTTATTTTATTTATTTATTTGTCAAAAAACAGAAACAGAAGGGCACAGACTTTCCCGTATTAGTTTTCTATTTTCCTGGGTCTTCGCTAGCTATTCGGAATTGCCACATACTCTTTCTTTCCAGCTACCATCTATCACCGCCAAAAGTACATTTCTTTTTGTCATTTTCTCAATTTTTCGGTTTCCTATTGGTAGAACAGAAACATTAATTTTAGAATATTAAAGAACACAAAAACCTAGCCGTAAATGGCAATTTTCTTTTAAAAATTATGTGCCGTTTAAGAGAAAATGGCGTTTTAGCACTATTAAAAATGCGAAATTTGAAGCTCATTTTCACAGAAAATTGTTGAGTTTTCAAAATACTTTATTTGAAGTTATTTGAAGCACTTACACTCACAAATATAATCATCTTTACAAATTGCGGATAATGTGCATATTAAAGAT
This sequence comes from Acheta domesticus, assembly GCA_031308135.1. Classification (NCBI taxonomy): domain Eukaryota; kingdom Metazoa; phylum Arthropoda; class Insecta; order Orthoptera; family Gryllidae; genus Acheta; species Acheta domesticus. The sequence continues at coordinate 122,315,279 of JAHLJT010002406.1, read as the reverse complement.
GTGAGAGATCTTTCAAAAAATTTACATTTATATAATTTTTGAAAAAAACAAAAAAAAACTCAAAATAAACTTCACGCTATACTAAAGAGTGTAATTAGCACTATCCGTTACAAAAGTTTCAAGAAAAAAATTACAGCCATATACGAGAAAATGACGTTTGAGCATTTCTGAAAATGCCGAAATTTGAGCTACTTTTCACAGAAAACGGTAGTGTTTTCGAGAAACTTTACTTGACATTATTTAAAGCATATATACTCGTAAATATAGTAATGTAAAAAAATCGCTGATAATGTAAATATTAACGACGTGAGAGACAAGTAAAAAAATTTACATATTGGTAATTTTTGAAAAAACCAACCGATAGACCAAAATGGCTTTTATGTCATTGATAGAGTACATTTACCACTATCCCTACCAAAAGTTTAAAGAAAAAATTTGGAGCCGTTTTTGAGAAAATTTTGTTTTTGTAATTTTTTGAAATTGCACATATTGCACGTAATATTGCAAGAAAACTACCAAAATTTTGAAAAACATTTACATGACCTTTATTAAAGAACTCAATATGCAGAACAAATTTTATTTGAAGAAAAAATCTCTATCTTCAATTTTGGAGTTGGAGAAAGACGCCGAAAAAAATTCAAACTTTCACAATTTTCGAAAATTCAGAGCTGTACGTGAAAATCGGACCTATGCCATGTTAAAAAGTGTATTTTACTCTATTCATACAAGAAATTTAAAGAAAAAATTTGGAGCCGTTTTTGAGAAAATGTTGAAAATCCCCGGGAGGCTTCATATAAAGTACCCCCAAATTTTAAATAATCTTTTTCAAAATCACAAAGCTTCGACTAGAATCAGATCGACTGGGGAATATCAATTTTGAAGAAAATCGACCGAACGGTTTAGGCGCTAGCGTTGACCACAGACGGACAGACGGACGGAATGCCGTCAATCGATTTTTAAGTATAAAGAAGCAACAAATCATGGATTTTGACCACACCACGAGATAGAGGATTCTTTTTCTTAATTTAGCAACTGGTTTTATCCACTTATTCGTTTTCACGGCCCGGCAATTAATTTTTTTCCGCCGAAAATTGGCCATTTTTTCGCGCAGCATTACATAACTTTCCCTATACTACGTATATCACTCCGTGTATACGTACGTATACGGGAAAGTAATAACGTGGAAAAATCGCAGATAATGTAAATATTAACGACGTGAGAGACAAGTAAAAAAATTTACATTTTTGTAATTTTTGAAAAAACCAACCGATAGACCAAAATGGCTTTTATGTCATTGATAGAGTACATTTACCACTATCCCTACCAAAAGTTTAAAGAAAAAATTTGGAGCCGTTTTTGAGAAAAATTTGTTTTTGTAATTTTTTAAAATTGCACATATTGCACGTAATATTGCAAGAAAACTACCAAAATTTTGAAAAACATTTACATGACCTTTATTAAAGAACTCAATATGCAGAACAAATTTTATTTGAAGAAAAAATCTCTATCTTCAATTTTGGAGTTGGAGAAAGACGCCGAAAAAAATTCAAACTTTCACAATTTTCGAAAATTCAGAGCTGTACGTGAAAATCGGACCTATGCCATGTTAAAAAGTGTATTTTACTCTATTCATACAAGAAATTTAAAGAAAAAATTTGGAGCCGTTTTTGAGAAATTTTGAAAATCCCCGGGGGGCTTCATATAAAGTACCCCCAAATTTTAAAGAACCTTTTTCAAAATCTCAAAGCTTCGACTAGAATCAGTTCGACCGGGGAATATCCATTTTGGAAGAAATTGTACGTATGGTTTAGGCGCTAGCAGTGTTCACAGACGGACAGACGGACGTTTTCCTTTCAATTGGGTTTTCGGTATCAAGGACCTAGAAAAGAGGGTTTTTGGCTACACCACGTGTTAGGGTTTTTTTTTCTTAATTTAGCAACTGGTTTTATCCACTTACTCGCTTTCACGGCCCGGTAATTAATTTTTTTCCACCGAAAATTGGCCATTTTTTCGCGCAGCATTACATAACTTTCCCTATACTACGTATATCACTCCGTGTAAACGTACGTATACGGGAAAGTAAAAAGTAACTATACTGTTATGTGTAAAAGCACAGAAAAAAATTAAGTCTGTGATTCTATTCCTTTGAAAAATTATTCTCTGAAAATCGAATTTCGTTCATTCGCGTTCCATAGATTTGGTTGCAAATATTTCCCAAATAAAAACATAAGGATATGTAAATAAAATATAAATTTCACGCCAGAGTATACTGAATCGAATGCTTTTTATTCTAGAATGCTGGAACAATCTAGAGCTGAGTACTTTAGAAAAGAGTAAATGTCTGCGAACGCGAAAAATGGCGCCCGGCTCGAAACAAAAATGGCCGCCATTTGTAAACCATGTACAATAAAAAAAAGTTAAAGATGTTTTTGAACAGCCAAAACATAAGGAAATAAATATACAAAATATGATTTTTTTTCGAAGTGGTCGAGCGACCAATTTATTAAATTCTGGACCACTTAAAATGGATTGACCCGAAGGCAAATTCAAGCACAGAGAGATATCTCCGTATTCATGAGTTATGAAAGTGTCTTTGACCCCTAAATGATAAGTTCAGGGGCGTTTATTTCATGGAAGCAAGGGAAGCATTGCTTTCCCTATCATTTCCAAGGATATCTTACATTTAAATACCACTTGATTTGTAATTTAGAATCATTTATTTGCATTCTAAGTAAAAACAGTTAAAATTGGGCGCGACAATGTTCTTTCCAAAATGAGCACGTAATTATTATTATCGTTCCCAACAGATAGGTAGAAATCGCGCAAAGCTCTTCGGAAACCCTGGGATGACTGCTTAGCGCCTCATATTGGTGGTGGGCGCGCGTGGGCTCTTTCGATCGAAGTAGCCTTTGGAAGCCATCGGCCAGTAGCATACAGCGAGACTCAATGCGCGCGTGTGTTGGGCCCAGCATGTGCTCATCGGTTCAGTAGTTTAATTGATTTTTTCTGCGAGTTCTTATTTTCTTCTGCTGCAAGATGAGATTTTTGGTTTCTGAAAAGAGATTTCGGTTTCAATTTTCTTATTGTTTTTAATAAAATTTTTCCTTACCAGAAAACCTATTCAATATTTTTCAAAGTAAGGGTAATGCCATTGGTTACTGTGTAGAAAAATTAAACAAGTTTCAGAAAATAAAAGAAAAAAGGGATTGATTTGAAGAAGTGCGGAATAAAGCAGTAGGCATTCGAGACATATCAAAAACAATATTCTTGATAATACATGTGATATAAAGCAGAGTTATCGCAGACTTTTCTGCGAAATAATTAACATTGTAGAGCAACTGAACGCAAGGTTCTGCAATTCTAAATCCCTGATGTTTTCAGAACTCGCTCATTTCGAGAACAATAACAAAGCGCCCTTCCCACAAGATGCTCTTGATTCGTTAGTACACAGCTATGAAACATTTTTCGATGTGCTCAGAATTGAGTGTCCTATACAGTGTACTGGTGGTATTAAAAACGAAGCGCTCAAAAATTGTGCTTTGATCGGGAAAGTAAACTGGAAAAAGCATACTCAGAAGTGTTGAAACTGTGCGAACTTATGATTTTTCCGGCAACAATTGGATCCGTTGAATGCAACTTTTCGACATTTATACGTTTAAAAACTTTTTGAGAAATTTTACAATTCAAGATAGACTTCCTAATTTTGAATAAATTTTCATTGTGGAAAATTCATTTATTAAAAGACTGAGTGAAAATCCTAAATTTTACGATAGTATTGTAACGTCATAGCACTTGGCTCAACCGCCAGACTCCCCCGTCGTCAGGGGTCGGGCTGGCGGCATCCGAACCTTTAAAGTCGGGCAGTAGGAGGGGTTGTCTTCTGGTTCTGGGCGGCGGCCGGATCTTGGTCTCAGCAGGGTTCAAGCCGGGGGGGGGAGGGTCTGGGAAGACGGCTGTCAGTTCGCACATGGGATGATGTGTGACGACAGAATTCGTCCTGCAGCTGGCGGCAGGCCCTGTATCCAGCCGGTCAAAATTTCAGTAATGAGAACACGTGGGCCGCGGGTCGCCAGCGTGGGAGGTCGGTCACGTGACCTTTCACAAAAGAGGCCAGCGAAGGAAACTGTCAAGCATTCGAGTCTGAGCCGAATCGAGGTGTGGATGCAACACACTTGCGCCCAGGGCGGTGCGGAGACGAGCGGGACTCGTGAGGGCAATCCACATGTTGGAACGCCGTCGTGGAAGAGTTATTCCATGTGTGACTGCGATCACGGGGTGTTACGCTGTGTGCAGGCACTCGTTGAGTAGTGGCGAGGGCCACAACTCATATCTTCAATCGGCTAAGGATCGCTTCTGTGCTCAGGGGAACAGAGGTCTTCCAGAGCAGTGAGAACTATGTATGTGTAAATAACTGTACAATAAATTTGTATATAGCAAAAGTTCAGGTCTGTAATTACCGTAGTATTCCCACGACGGCACAGTATCATCGCTGATATTGCAAAGCAAGACAGAAGAATCGCTCTTTACTACAAATAAGGTATTTACAAGTAGTTTAACTTATCCAAGTGTCGTCATATCCATGTGAAAAATTAAAAAGCTTCTATGCTTTCCTAAAAAAAAACAATAAAAAAAACACCACACGCCTCTGGATAAGCTGCAATTCTGAAGTATTTATGCTGTACGGTTTCGATTCTATACTTGGATTTTTATTTCTTGGCGTGAGGGGGCTGGCGATCATGCAACTCCTATCGGCACTACCGAGAACCACGCGAAATACCGTGAGATATTCCATCGTGAAGACAAGCCCCCACGCGCCGAGATACAAGTTTTCCCCTACTACCTCCGCGTACCCGTGCGAGAACTGTCGTATGTTAGACCCCGCACTCATCCCTCTCCATCAATTTCCATTCTAAGAGGGAAAGTAGTTAACGAAACCTGTTTATTTGTTTCAAAATCTATAAAGGTAACTTGCAATGTACACAATAACAAATAAAAAAAAGATAATGCAATTCATCACTCTTCATTATACATCCACATCACTCCACAATTAAGTACACAGCACTTACAGACCACGGCAAAACGTTAATTGAATAGTTTCACTACACACATAAGAAACAATCTTTATAGGTGTCAAGCAACTATAACTACTTCTAGTTGAGGCTGGAGAACAAATCTTGAATTAATGATTGTGCAGTCTGACGATGTTCATTTGCATAAACCACAGTGTATACAGAAAGCGTAAATATAAAATTGAGTAATCTAAGCCTTCTAAGTGTGTCGTCACAAAAATGGTTACCAGCATCAAGGGCTGAAATATTAGGTGGCCTTGATAGTACTGAAGCGCGGAACCGAAAATTTAATTGAATATCTCATCTTCAGAGGCGTATAGGGTGTGGCAGACCTTGCACGTGCCATGGGCGCCACTCTCAAGGGGCGCTATTTAGCTTTCGCCATTCTCGAAAAAAACGTTGAATTATTTTTCAATTAAGAAATTAAACTTTACACAAAAGATAAAATAAAATAAACGTTTTAAACAATCTGGCGATGTTCATCAACTGTGATAATCACTCCACTAACTTGGTTGGCGTAAACGCAGCAAAACTAGAAGTATTAATGACCCCATTTTTCGGACCTCTTGAACACGGGTTCTTTTCAGTATCTACAACTCGCTGGGAACGGTAGAAACTAGTAATGCTATCGAATAGCACTGCCTTTCCCGTATTAGTTTTCTTTTTCCTTTGATCTCGGCTAGCTATTTGGACTTGCCACATACTTTTGCCAGCTGTCGCCGCCCAAAGTATATATTTTTGACATTTTCTTAACTTGCCGGTTTCGCAATAGTAGAACAAAAATATTATTTAAAAATATTAAAGAACAGTAAAGCCTCGTCCTAATGGCAATTTTCCTTAAAAAATTGGAAAATAAAATTGCCTAAGTTTGACACAAAATTTTGCAAAAAAATACTCATGTTTTTGAAAAATTGAAAATGACCTTATTTGAAGATGTTTTATATGAACACATTTTATTAAGAAAAAAATGTATCTTCATAATTGTAGTAGTCGGAAAACACCGAAATTTTAAAAATTTTCGAAAAATCAGAGTTTTCAACCAAAATTAGACCTGCGCCATTTTCTTAAATGACCTTCAGACTATCCAACAACAAAATTTAGTCAATTGTTGACGCCAATTTTTTGAAAATTTTGGAAATGTCCCAGGGGCTTCATGTAAAGTATCCCCTTCAATTAAAATATCGGTTTCAAATTCAAGGGGAAAATAGGCTGAACGGATTAGTCGCTAGTGTTTTTCACAGACAGATGGAAAGACAAACGTTTTGCTTTCAATTGGTTTTCCGATATCAAAGACCCACAAAACAGGGATCTGGCTGCACCTCCTGTTAGGGGATTTTTTTCTTAATTTAGCAACTATGTTTATTCACTTTTTCGTTATCAGAACACGGCAATGAATTTTTTTCTGACGAAAATATGCCGTTTTTGCCCACAGCATTACATAACTTTTCCTGTACCGTATAGGGCAGTGGCGTCTCCTGGCTGGTAGATGTGGGGATGCGATCATGATATTACAGATTGAATGCATAATTCCAAATATTTAAAGTCTGCTTCATTCTACTTCACTCTGAAGTATTTTAGAAGTGTATGTTGCAAGTTAGACACATTCTGAATCTTCCTTGAAAATCATCATTTTCTCACTGCATGCATGGTGTAAGAATAAAGGTGAGACGGATCCCGAACGAAATTTCGTTCCCTTCTGCGCATGACGTCATGATGGATGCTAGCCTGCTTGGCGCCTAGTGAGAGTGTATGGCACGCGCTCGTTGAGTACACGCCGAATGTTTATAATCGCGGTTTGCTTTGTGTATTTAATATTTTGTGTAATTAATATTTTCTTCATCATAATAAATCACCCCTTAGCCATCACTCTACTAATTATTATACAAACACTTATAATCTGTTTAACTACAGGATCAATTTCATACTCATATTGATTTTCCTATATTCTTTTCATAATCTTCCTAGTAGTTTTCTAGTTGTTTTTAGTGGCAGAGAGGTGAACATATCGTGAATTGATATTGAAATAAAATAAACGATGCCGTTGTGCGCTATTTTTGGTTGCACAAACTGGAACACGAAAACGAAGGGAACAGACAAGTATTTTTCTTTCCCGAAAGATGCCAATTTATGTGAAGCGTGGATAAATGTTTGTAAAAGGATAAAATCAATGTAAAGAACGGTGTTAATTAATTAAGGTGTCTTTTGTTTCCGTAAATTATTTTATTATAGTGAAGTTAATTGTAATTATTTTCAGCGCGCATTTGTTCTATACTTAACTTAGGATATCTTTGCAATACCATTGCGTCAGGTATTATTAAATTATACACCACAGAAAAGTCGAAACTAAAAACCTGACGCAGTGCCTACCGAGAAGTTGCCTATTAATTTTGAAAAAATAAATCCTAGTCAAACCATTCGACTAGTTTCAAGGAATATGCACAAATTAGTGGATGTACTGTTATCAGAAGCAACAATGGATATGACGGGTAGTGTTCCAGAGGAGTCAGTTAAAGAAAACGCAGTTTGTGAAGACGATCTTCAAATTGATTTAACACAAACAATAAACGAGTTACGTGATGAAATTAGAATATGGAAAAGAAAATATTCTGAACTGTTTACAGAAAGTGCAATTAGAAGAACAACTGAAGAAGTTAATGACAATGATAAGAATTCAAAATAATAGTAATATTTATTGATAAATTATTTAACATTATTAACAATCCCTAATGCATCTAGCAAATTGAGGGTGAAGGAACTAGATTTTTGGTCAGAGTTATCTTACATCAGTCCAACTGCAATTAAACACAGGTAGGACGGGATATGCCAGTTCTTTTTTCTTTGCTTCAGCTCGAAACATAAATGAGACAATAAAATAGAATAAAACAGCAATAAAATGGGTAATTCCTACGTTAATGAAAAATAACTTTGTCTGAGATCCCTCTCGTTCCTAAAATAGGTGGCCCATTTATTTCGTAAAACTAGAAATACCTGCTTCATTTAGAGTTGTAAAGAAGAAATTATACATTGAAGCACGAACTGATAAAGATACGAATGCCTCAAGTTTTAGCAGAACCTCCCTAACGTAACTCAGACGGGCGAAGACACGCCTGCCCTGCGCTCGCCGAGCGCGAACCTCCAAGATGACGTCACGCGTAAAGGAGGCGTGGCGAGCGCCCGCGCACTGCTTCACCATTATATTTACGCCATGACTGCATGCACTAACTTACAGCTAAATTTTTCTAGGGTGGCCGCTGAGATTCGCGAGTAGAGGGGGAAGCTGAAAGTGATGGGGAGAGAGCCAGAAGATGGCGATCGCTTGCGCCTGGTTCGTCTGTCAAAACCAAAAACATTAGCCTACCTTTGCTATAGCACAAGCTAGCGAACAGCCTTCGAAATCAATTTGCTGTAGTGACTTTGCTCGGTTAATGGAGAAACACCAAATTCACGAGATGGCCTGGCTCTGTTTTCATCCATGTTTTCCACTGTCACTGATACCCGTTTCCTCACAATCATAAGTAGTATCATTTTCACCGTCTTTACTATCGCGTCGTTTCCTGTAAAAATAACGATTTCTTGATATGGTGCATTAAATCATAGTGCGGTGAAACACACTCTCATTGAAACTGTCGAGAGCAGATTCCATGTCCTTTCTCTTTTCTTAATTAGGAGTAGAAAATGAACACGATTCTCCTGATTGAATACAATTAATTTCCTTATTAATTCTGCAAATAGATCTTTTCGAAACACCCAAACCAGGAATTACTGTCTTAAGAACTGTTTTGATATTTTCAATGCCTTCTTTTGCTTATCTTCATAAATTGATACACTTTTGTAACGACTTCACGCGTCTGACTGTGAAGGATGTCTATATGAAAGTTGCTTTGAACAGGACACATTGCAATGATCACAACAAAATAATAATCACTTGTACAGAACTTCATACAAATAGCTGTACTCTGTTAGAGAAATGCAACTGAAAACTGTCACCTTGCGGAGACGAATAGTCAGGGTCAATGTTTACTGAACTGGAGTAGGGCTGTTAACACGTCCTGGGAAGGGACGCGCTCCCCCCTAAAGCGATAGTTTTAAGGAATGGAATCTTCCGGTAGCTCTGAGGTCTGATCTTGAGCGGCCACGCTAAAATAATTTCATTGTACATAAACAAAACAATAAAACTAAAAAAATAACCACAAACAAGTACATACCTAATTTTTGAACTCGACATCTATTCGCGTTGTCTTGGTTGTCCATCACTTTCTACCTTATATTTTTCGTAATAGGAGAAAGAACTGCACGGAATTTCACGAATCCTGTCTATGACACAATGAAACGTTTCACTATTGTTCCCTGCCACAAATAACTCACCCACTACCACAAATGATGAGCTCGCCATTTGTGATCTCGCACACGCTGATGAGCTCGCACACGCACACACACACACGCAAGTTTTATTCTTTCGCGTTACAATTTCGAATTCACGATTCTCTTTAACATATCACCAACTAGGCAAAGTAGTCTATTTAACGCACATTCAGTAGTAAACAGCATTTACAGTAGAATGCAGGACTCACATGACGGACGAAATAACATCGCGCGCACCGTTTCGAGTTCACGGATTGTCTGTCATACCATTTCCTTTCATGATGATCTTGTTTTGTCAGGCCTGCTAACACACATCGAGTTGTGCTGAATCAGGTTGAAATATGCTTAAGCATAGTTGGCAGACTTGCTTGACTTGTGAAGAAAGACAGTCATGCCGTCAGCGCCGCTTCCGGGCCCCCGCTTCCGGGCCCCAATAGTGGCACGTGACTTCTGGGATTCCCAGGCGTGCTGCCGAATTCTTAGAGAGAGAAGGGCATTAGAGGAGGGGGTATGGAAGGTTATTGGTAGGGGATACAAGAACGCCAATGAGAAGCCTTTGATGTGGGAAGCTATGTCACATCAACGGCAGCCGAAACCACGCAGCTTGCACACAGCGCATGGCCGTGAGTTCAATGACCTCGCCAACGAAGTGAGGTCGTTGAAGGGATGTTCCTCGGTCTGTCACATCCAGCGAGGGGACTAACGCCTATTGGACCGCGCACATAAATGGTGGGAGGGAATAGAGAAATAGAGGGAGATACTTAACAGAAGAAAATAAAATACTTTACTGAGAATATTTTTAAGTGATGGAAAACTAGGGGATGTAACACATCACTCGCATACATTGAGCCTACGCCACTGGTATAGGGGAAAGTAACATGCCATGCCTGTGGTTCTTATGTTGAATCTTTATTAGACAGACATCAGCACTGGTAGAAGCTGTGAAACAACTTCGACAGAATCGTTGAAGTTCTCCAAAACATTACTGATAATTAGACCTCGGATTTTAGGACAAAAGCCTTTTTAGTTCCTTACGATATTGTGAAATTTAATTGCAGATGATTACGAATCATGAAAAAGTAGCTCTACTGAAAGGATCTTATAATGACTAAAATGTTCTAAAAGGGTAGTTGATGCTAATTTAATATACACCAAGTAATTTTCAAGAATGATTACCAGTGTCGTGTTAACACACGCCCCCGAAGGGTCCGGGCCCAAGGCCCCCAATGTTCAAGGGCCCCAAGTAGTTCTTAAAAAATATTTAACACTTATGGTTTCCAAAAATAAAAGAACATAAAACAGTGATGCATGATTAAACTATACGCAAAAAACTGGTATAACGGAGTGATGTGTCACGCATCGTTGGATAATATGTGAAATGTTCTGGTTGATTTGTTTTAATTTTATATTGTGCAATTCAATAAAAAATTAAAGTCTTCAATTTGTAGTCTTTTTTAATGTAATTATAAATCTGTTATTCTTACATAAATGTTTAAATTTTTTTTAATAATCTTAAATTGAGAGACTAAGATATACTCTCAAAGTATTAAAAAATATAAAATACAGTGTGAATTGATAGGATTTTTTTGTATTCCAGCATCGAAATAAGGAGAGGACCGGTGAAAGTAAGAATAGCAAATTAACCTAGGTCCAAGGGCCCCCAATGCTGGTAAAATACGACTCTGTTGATCACATTTTAATTGCTATTTTTAAAAATTTGTTTTACGGAAAAGCAAATACTTTCCCGAATTTCCCAAAATATAGTATTATCTGATCGAATGCGCAATTGACTACGCACCGAAATCTCCCATGCAACACACCGAACATAAGGAGCTTTGCAAAGGCAACATAAAAAGAATGTTTCAGGCTCGTCTCCGATGAATAATTTTTAGGTGATTGCACACATTCCTAGGGCAGCTACACTGTTGACAGGTTGAGGCTTATCACCGCGGCGCGTCGTCTTCGTAATCTATTTATTTATTTATTTTATTTATTCGTCAAAAAACAGTAAAAACTGTATATGACGTGTGGGCAAAGAAATTTATCTGCGCACGTTTTCTTGAGGGCCAGAATAAAAAAAAAATGAATTTAGAAAATAATTATTTTAGAAAAATAAAAATATTTGAAAAATGTTTTGTCCCGTGTTATAGAAAATCAATTTCAACGGTAAATGAACTACAAGCAAAAGGAGTGCTCAACAAAACGTGCGCACAGTGAAGCTACATTTACGTCCAGAAGCAAAAAAAAGGGGCCACCTCAGCATTTGCTCAATGGATCAGGGAAACTGGACAAAAACCTGATCGAAGAATCCAGGCGAGGAATGACACAGGTCAGGCAAAAACCTACTGTTGGAAAGAAGGAGCTTACAAAATGCAGTTCAGTGGTTAAATGAGTCGTATAGTACAACGTTTGTTTATTTGGGGGGGGGAAGGGGAGTGAAGAAGTTTCAGAAGAAGTGGGCGTGAGAAAAGTGCTTAAATTTGTTTGCTCTTATAAATCTGTCAGTGGAAAATTCATTTTCAGCTTTCAAAATGATTTTAACAGATAAAAGACAGCCTTACTGTAGAAAATCTGGTGAAAGTATTGATTATATACTATACTGCTAATTCTGAAAGTGAATAAAATAGGTCCATCAAGCAGGCCCGCCCACCATAGCAGAATCAAACCAAACTACTACGTGCCAGAATATTTAACTATCTTATTACCGCAAAACCATTTTTTTACCGCTCATCTTCACCGAAAAAAATTGGTGGCGGGGTAGTTTGACATCAAGTTAGCCCGTCCACCATAGCAGAATCAAACCAAATCAGTACCACAATTTTTAACAATTTTATTGCTAATTTATTACCGCAAAACCATTTTTTACCGCCTTCTTCACCATCTTCACCAAAAAACACGGGTGGCAGATTAGTTCGATATCAGCTTGACTCGCTCACCACAACAGAATCAAACCAAACTAGAACCAGAATCTTTAACTATTTTATTACTAATTTATTACCACAAAACTAATTTTTTTACCGCTCATCTTCACACACTCAAACGGATGATCACACACACTTTCGCATATTCAAATTAATTTTAATTGTTTATTACTAATTTATTACCTCTTTTACCGTTCATTTTCACCTCACAAAACGGGGTGTTCCCTGTATATCTTCATATCATGTGGCCCGCGTACCACCGCAGAAGCAAACGAAACTTATTTTCTGTTCTCTCAACTCCTAAAATTAAAAAAAAATAAAAACAGTCATGTTTTTCGAGAGAAATTGTTTATGAAACTTTTTGAAAATAATCAGAATCTTATTCACCCTAGTGTGTACTCGTTAAAATAATTATCAACAACCCTAGTTTGAAGTATCCTGACAGAGGCGCAAATTCTATACTGGCCATGGGCGCCTGAATACCTAGATACGCCTCTGCTCATCTTGTAGATTAAGGCGTGAGAAACGTTTCTTTCAGGCCTTTAGCCTCAAAATTTTAGTTTTTAAGGCCCTAGAAAGCTTTGTTTAGGAGTTATTTGACGAAAACTTTGGCAAGTGTTGCGGGTTGCATTGGACTCGAATATTTATGTGTTTTTTTTAAACAAATCCTTCATATTTTTAAAGTCAAAGTGCAATTCGTCACGTCTCCGTGAAATTGTTTCTTTAGAGATCTCAATTATAAAGACTGGTTGCGTGTGAGGGCCGGAACGGAAAGATATACTACTGAAATAATACAGGAGACGATAACAGAACGATATGTAACGATTATTTGAATACTTCAAGGAGAAAGATCACGGCAGTCACGTTCCCTCTATTTAAATCAGTAATATCAATTTATATATGCAGAATATTTATATACTGCCATATAACAAAAAACTAATGTAAACGTAATAATTACAGAGTGAAATCGAGTGAAATGTAATAAAAAACATTGGAATTGTAATATATGAATGATGTTTTCATCTAAACGCAAATGGTGTCCGTAGTACAGTTGTAAAAACCTAAGAAGACGCTTTGGGCCTAACGGACCCACCATGGGTGTTTACGTTATAAATTCAGATAAAGCTATTTGTACTTTGGAAAAAGTATGTAGTTATAAAATGTGATATGAATTACACGTAATGCACCATGACAGAGGAATACAAAAAGCGGTACCTCCAAAATCCCGATATAAATGACTAAAAATTCTATTAATATACTGCCATGGATCCGACGGACCCACCTTGGGTGTTCTAAGGTTAAACGCAATTTTCTTAAAAACGGCCTCAAATTTTTAAAGGAAAATTGCCATTTAGGACGAGGTTTTTGTGTTCTTTAATATTCTAAAATTAATATTTCCGTGCTACCATTGGGAAACCGAAAAATTAAGAAAATGACAAAAAAACGTGCTTTTGGCTGTGATAGATGGCAGCTGGCAAGAACGAGTATGTGGCAATTCTGAATACCTAGCGTAGACACAAGGAAATAGAAAACTAATACTGGAAAGTCTGTGCCATTCTGTAGCACCACTAGTTACATTCGTGACAGGATGTGCCTCAAATGACTTTTAATTATGTTTTTCGAAAACACAAATCATTTCTGTGAAAAAGAGCTCCAAATTTCGCATTTACACTAGAGCTTAAACAATTTTGCCTTAAAAACGGCTCCAAATTTTTAAACAAAAATTTTCATAAAGGACGAGAATTTACTAATTTTGAAAGTAATATTTCGAAAGTATTTTGGGTGGTGATAGTATTTTGGATGGCAGCTGGCAAGATTATGGTGCAGAGTATGAAGACTGTAAAGCTAGCACCATACTCACACCAAGGAAATTGGAAAACTACTACGAGAAAGTCTGTGCCTACCTGTAGCATTACTAGTGTATTTTTATTTTAAAAATGCAAGAAAATAGGTGTAGATCCAGCAGCAAAAGGACAAAGGGACAAGGGACAGGTGCAGGGAGAATCACTTGTTTGTAGGAAAAATCTTCATTTACTCTTACTGAAAATTGGATCCTGTTAAGGTACAGTTCAAGGATGTCAAATATTCCTCAGGTCCCCTGGATTCACCCTTGCAAAAATATAAATAAGTACATATTTTGTGTAATTGAAATTAGAGGTACATGAAGAGTAATAAGAAAGGACGAAATATTTATGAAAACACTTGGGATCATCATCAGATGGGTGCTTCATCAGAGATGCTCATGAAACTCAAATATGATATGATCAGAGTGCTGTACGAAACTCAAATATTTAATGTGCCAGAAATTTTCCAGATATTTTCAAAACAGTTGCTCTTCAAAAAAGGCAACAAAAATGAAATAAAAAGTTCAAAAATGATCAGTCAATTTCTCTTTTGTCAGTTTTTCATTAATATTAATTTTTTTTTAAATAAGAATTGAAACCTTTGTCAGTAAACATGAAGCATTTTCAGATTGCCAACATGGATTTAGAAAGTCAAAATCTATGGAATCTGCTGTATTTTCTTTTCTTAAAGACGTCGCTTCATCCATGGATCAAAATGAAGCATCTCTTGGAATATTTCAAAAGCTTTTTGGAGTCATTGATTTCAAAGCTTTTGATGTTTTGGTGTCATTAACATTTTACTCTCAAAATTACCTTCATAAGGAATTTGTGGTATTGCTCTAGATTGGTTATCTTAAGCAACAATCTCAGAGTAGAAATACCATACTGGAATGATGGGGCAGTACATACACACCTTTCTGATTCATTGCCAATTGCATAAAGGCAAAGGCAGGGTTCAATTTTCAGCCCTTTTTTCTTTCTACTATGTGTAGACAATATGCCGTTGAGGATTCAAAATGGAAGAATAATTCTCTTCATGGATAATATGAATATTCTTTTCAATAAAGAAACCATAAATAGTACAGTATCAGATATTTCAAATTGGTTCTGTAATAACAAATTAATAGTAAACAAAGTTCTGTAATAACAAATTAATAGTAAACAGCCTCAATGCAGTTTTCCATTTCAAATAAACAATTGCATACTCCATTGAAAATGAACGATGTGCAATTGACCAATGTTAAGGAAACAAAATCTTCGGGTCTCTCAATTCAGTCAAACCTCAAATGGAATGTCCATTTAAATGAACTGGACACAAAATTAAATTCATTATGCTATGCATTCAGAATTCTTTCAAATTCAGTCAGCTTCCATTCTGCTCATTGTGTATATTTTATGAATGTTCATTTCCACCTGAGATATGTCATAATATTCTGAGAAAACACATTGAATAGCTCCGAGACATCTAAATTACAAAAAAGAATTGTACGAGTAATAAGCAAATCCCATCTACTTGATTCTTATTAGCCTCTCTTTACTAAGCTACCATTACCTTTCCTCTTGATTGACGAATCAGTGGTTTGGGCCAAAAGTGATTTACTCAAGGGATGGATACCAATGTCTTTAACTACAACACTCGATATAGTAATCATATTTATCAAGTGCCAGTATCAACAGCCCACTACAAAAAACAACACATTGCCAGATGACTTTAAATGTTTATATTCAATATATAAGTGCCAAGTAAAATCTTTCCAGCTGCATCACTGTTTCTATACAGTTAGAGACTATTCTGAGCATCAAAAAGGAAAGTGAAATCAATTTTAACAATATTTTTGAATATATTAATGACCGTTTGGAATGCATAATTCTATACAACCTGTAACAAGTATTGTACCTCAGCTTCTGGATCAATGAATCTCGTCTCGGTCTGTTTTTTGTCCTGTTTCCCTGATCTTTCGAGCAAATGCTGAGATGACATAAACTTAACTTCACTATCACTATCTGTGCATGTCTTTTAGTGTTCTGTGGGTAATACAGTTATTTAAATTATCATTCTCCGTGTTCTCATGGCAGGAAGTCTTCGACAATTCCTTCACGAAGGGCACAAAGAGGAATATTAGCCACAATCTATAGCTGATTTGCCATTACATATAGTTTTTATCACACTGGAGGGAATTTTTCGAATTAATTCTTGTCTAAAATAATCATTTTATCTGTATTCAGAATTCAGTTTGTACATGGGTTAGGATATGGATCCAAGAATTTCAGAAAATATGTTTCTCCCTTTAGCAAGTCACATATAATTTTTAACTGTTTTTTTGATATTTAATAAATAAATTACATTGGTGGAAGTGTATTAAAGGTGAACATCTCTGAGGGAAGAGTGTAGAAATGTTTGTAGTGATAGTATGATTCTGAATCTTCGCAATGTTTATGCGAGTTAATACTTAAGAGTACAATTGGTATGCAATTGTTTCTGTGATGGTCTTTTGTGAATATCCTTAAAAATTATCAACTTATCAAAACTGTATTATTATTGTGGAATAAAAAAGTAAATTTCAGCAGATATAACTCAATATTATATGTTTGATCAATCAGAAATTTCACTAATACAATGGAAAGGAATAGGAAATGTATTAAGTTAAGGAGGAATGTTGATAAAGTATAAAGGAAAAAATACATTTCTTCAGAATTTGAAAAGAAAAAACTGTGCTGTAGAATTTTAAACAGCCAGTAACAAAAAGGAACATTTATTCTTACTCTTATAACATATTTACACTTTTTTCCAAAATGAACTCTATGCAGAGATAACTTTTAAAAAAATGGATCACATTTAATCTACATTACTTTATACATAACTGCAATATTAAACATAACAGTGTTTTATATATTACAAAAGAAAAAGCCAATTTAGTAAGTGAATGCAGTCTACAAGTTGACTAAAGATATGTCTGGATCACACTAAATTGATAATTTAAGCCAAACAGTGATTCAGTTGGTTGTATGTACATTCAACACCAGAAAGCTGGGCAGAGAGGTTGGAATGGGTATCACTGTGACAGAGGCAAAACATATCGAAGATTGTTGAAATTGTGCTGGAAGCAACATTTCTGAACTTAAAATTTAATAGACATGTACATTTTTTTCAGAAAACCCATTTACATACAATGTTTTATATACTGCACTCTTATTACAAAAGTTATTTAGTCCCAATTTTCCAATCAAATATCTTACATTCTATAGTACAGAATAGTATAATATTTCAAATTTTTACACAAGATACTGCAATTTATTGCATGTAGAAAATGATGGTGGAAAGAAGAGGCTTGCATGAATTATTCAGTGATACATAGTACAATACAGTTCTTTGACTACTTAATGAATAATTCATTTTATATCACACTGAATTGCAGTGATACTAGAATATCTGCATAGTCATACTCTGACACTTAGCATTCACTTTATTTGATCAGTATAGATCTCAGTTCATCATCACTTTGGAAAATTTTGTGAAGTTGAATAATAAATTATAATATTGCATACTACTTCAGTAAACCTTAAATGAATCTGTCAGTGCCAAATTATTTCCTCTCTGTCCAACACTATAAATAGTTTCATCTTTTCAAGACAGTTGCAATACTTATGTGTTCTCTTGGAAAATAGTTTTCCTTTTCACATAGTGTTTGCTTTGGTATACTTTCTAAGACTTTCCAACATAACAGTCTTAACATGCATGGTAGAGTAATTGAGTTGCACATCAGGTCCTAACTATATATAAATTAATTAAGAATATTATGTTATTAAATTAGTCAAATTTTTTGTGGTTGTGAATATTGAATCTTTCAGAACATGATGTAAATGAATCCAAAGTATTGAATTTCACTATTGATTTTTACCATGCATATTTAGACACACAACAAGAACCTGACCCCTCCTATACATTTCTCTTTACTTTGAGTTGATTACTTCTTAACTATTATTTAAAACAAACTTCGACTTGTGAAGTCGTCTATCTTCAAAGAATCAAATTACTTCTGTCAAATTTCACTCTATCATCTACATGTACCATAACTCTGTAACTAGAGATTTAGATATAAAAAATTAATGTAATTGGACAAATGAAAGGAAGTCTGGTGATTATCCAAGTGCATTATGTGATATAGAAAAATCAAACAATTTATAACTACTTATTGGAAAAGCATCTTCAGTTTTCAGATGGGCCTTAATTCCCTTATTGATGTTGTCCAAAGTGTGGCTCTGAGATCATTGTTGAAACAAATATTTTAGAGCGAACTTGCTTGAATCCAAGCTTTCTGAGAACTACTGAAATAGATGGTCAACAATAACTTAACAATGGTTATTAAAGCACATGTTAAAATCATACAGAGTATATGAGAAAGCCGGGGAAAATTGTTTGCTTGATGATTGGCATAAGTTAGAATATAGTAGTTATCTATTTAAGAATTCAATGAGTAATGCTTAGGGACATGGATTTTCTTGTGCAAAATCTGATAACAGCTGAAACATTTGAATCTTTTAATTTTGTAATCTCAGTCTCCTAAAATTACTTACCAAGTGCTAAAATCACAGCACCTGATTTGAATTTTAGCCAAGACTGTGGACAACATTTGCAATCAACACAATATGTTAAAATACAATTCAACTGTATTCCATGGATAACAGAATTGTGTTAAAATTTCAAAGAGTAATGTTTTGCACATACTTTGATACAACTGTTTTGTGAAAGAAAGAATGCAGGATCTGAATATTCTAATCACAAGTAGTTTTCAGTTTTGAAAAATCCAGAAATCCATTTCACCTGAGAAAGTGTCTAATATCTTCTCATCACAGGCCACTAAATGGTATACAAAAACAATTCTTCTTCAATGATTATTTTCAATAATTTCGTATACTTCAGTTCATCTTCTGTGATAAGAGTTTTAAGTAACATTTGGTTTTATTTTTGGCGAATCGACTAGTACTGATTCACGTACTACATGTAAAAAATAACTTTATAGTCTCTTGAGTTAATCACTGCTATTATTTCTTTGATTTTGGTACTGTTTAATAGCAGTTCTAAAAAAATATTTTAGGCATCAAATCTGAGACCATTATATGTGCTCACAGTTTTATGCATAGTGTCATTGTTTTCACCATTCTTGACAACTTGAAGTCCCAAGTCCCATTCCAGAAAGAAAAAAGATGTTTCAAAAAATGCAGCAGACATTCTACGTAATAAACTCTATGAATACTGTACTACCAAACTGAAACTATTGTAGTTAATGTTCTTATTGAAAAACAAAATATTTTTCTCCATCTTGACATAAATACCTACATTGTAGATGCATCTTGTGCACACGAGCAACAGGGTTGAATCAAATCTGACAAGAAGCCACATATTACCAAGCTGTATCATGAGATGGTCTGCAGATATCCTCATCAGAATGTACTGATAAATAAAATGTCTCAAGACACTTATAAATATTGTGACAATTTTACACAAATGTTCATGATGTAGCTAAGTTAAAGTGTCACAGAGTAATAAAACTTAAGCAGTAAAACTTTCAAGACAAATAACACAGGTAGATAGAGGGATGAAAATCAATCATATAGTATATATGATAAAAACAGTAAGTTTTATGTACAGATTTATAACATGCATTATCATGCAATGATTTGTAACCAAGTTCAAGGTAAATGTAGACAACATTATTCAGGATATATATATATTCAGGATATAACAACACTTTCTGATGGAGAAAAATTGCTTAGCTGTAGATTTCTTGTCCTTTTAACCCCTCCACAATGATAGTGTGCAACACTATATCATTTTTATCAGTTGCAGGGTGCATCAAATGTCTCAGAATCTGGACTGCCATATCCACTTGAGCCATCATCCCTCAAGTGTTGATTGGTACTTGGGGGTGCCAAAGTTGTCTTTTCGCTGTAGAGGGGTGGATGGTTGGGGGGCGGTGGAGCAATTGCAACAGGCCCCGCTGTTGCTGCTACCACAGCCGCTGCTGCTGACGGAAGTGGTGGGGGTGGTGGAGTTGGCTGTACTGGTTGTAGTGGTGGTGGTAGTGGTGGCGGCGGCTGGGGAGAATGCTGATTCTCATAACTCATGTTTAAATTGTCTCCTGCTGGCTGAAAAAAGCGATACAATTAGTTAGTGAGTGCTAATGACACATGCCTTACCCTGTGAAAGAGCCTGATTAGAGAAACCTGTCAGCACAGTTATACTCTTAAATTACATTACGTAAGTATTATACCCAATTATTTCCTTTTGTTAAAAAAAGGTTAAAAAGGGTATATACCAGAATGTATAATTTCTGATATATTGCAACTTATATATTTGGATTGAAACAGGCCTGACAGACTACACACAGCCAGAAGTCCTTTTTTAAAATTATTTTTTCAAACAAAATTGTGTATATTTGATATTGAAACAGACTGCTCACTTGTCACATACTGCGTACTAATTTTCATAGATCTTTCAATTTTCAAGACAAAAATTTTGATCTTTTGCATTCAAATATGGAAGAAGGGACTTGGACTCCTGAGGCTGTATTTTTTTGCTTTAGGTCTAGGGCATACCTGCAAATTACTGACTTGCCTTCGTATGTGCGCGAGGCTGCTGGGGTTGTACACCATGTTGGCAAAAACCAGCCGCTCCTCATAGTCATACTCGCACAGGATTTTGTTGTCACACAGGTAGAAACGGTCACCAACACAAAACCTATAAACAATGAACGCATCTGTTATAATATGACTTAAGAATAATTTTACATTTTTAACAATTGTCAGCTATTTATCTTGATAAAATAATACATTTTATTAATGTTAGTATTTTTTATTTTGTTAGTTAATTGAATATCTTTTAAATTTCTCACCTGTGATTACATTGTTGGCAGGCAAAACATTCGAGATGATACACATTACTTTTTGCTCGCATTACCATTTCAAAAGCAGGGATCACTTTGTTGCAGGCAGCACAATACCCTGTGGTCCCAAACAACCTATAACAAAAGGAAAACGACTTAATTATAAATTATATCACAAACCTCAAAACATTTCTACGTTTTAGGCTGTCAATTTGCAAAGACTCTGTTTTTATTAGTATTTTAAAACTCCCTTTCCAAACAAAGTATTGCTTGATACTTAATGTAGTTGAGTTCTCTGTCTTTTCTTTACCTTTTGGAATAAAGAAAACTGTGGAAAAAATGAATTGAAGATTTTGGAATTTTAAAAACTATAACCTTCTGTGCCTGTTATTGATTGATGTTCCTGGGCTAAGACCATTAGTCCCATAGGTATCGTGCATGTTTTCCGAAGTTAGCGATGTTCTTCTCCAGCTGGAACGTGGGGTCCGGCGCCGACCTACATGTCCTTCCCCTCCGTATATCTTCACCACGGGGGCACCGTTCCAGTCGGGCAATCTCTGAGCTCCCCCGACTGATCTCCCGTCATTTGCATATCTCACGACATTTCGCGTCTTTCTCGACCGTGCCGCTAAATGTCGCATGATTACGACCGTATCGAGTAGACTAGCCGTAAGCCCCAGCCATCGGCTCCGATGGCTAGGGATCATGCTGAGTGGTGATCATGGTTATCATGGTGAGCGCTGGCTATCATATGACATCTAGCGGCACGACCGAGAAAGACGCTAAATGTCGTGAGATATTCCATCGTGAAGACAGGGCCTCACGCGCCAAGAAATAAAAACAAGTATAGTCGTGTAGTGCATGAAACACTATCAGTGTGCGCGTGTAAAGGGAGAGGAATGCACAAAGGTGAAGACAGAAAGATCGGGCTCGGTCCGTATGTTTCGTAGCGTATCTAGATATTCAGGATCCCATGGCAAGCATAGAATTTACGCTCCTGACAGGATACTAAGGTTTTTGTTTTTCTGTTTTAACGGGTATACTCTAAATAGCGCCCCTTTGAGTGGCGCCCGTGACTCGTGGCATGTCACTCTGTCATACCATAGATACTGCCATGTCACTCGTGCTCTCTGTCATACCACAGATACGCCTCTGGGTACTGCACAGGCTTTCGCCCGGTAGTAATCGGAGATACCACGGATAACTATTGATCAGCTCAGCTGACCACAATAATCCTTGTCGGGGCTTCTTTGCATGATAGTCATGCACCATGGCCATCCTTTACTAAAATAAGTAGTAAAGGATGGCCATGCATGCACACGACATCGACTGATCCTGCTTTCTCAAAAACCGCTTTACCCAACAAACTGACAACAGGGGACTTTTTAAATAATTATTTTCGGCCTTCTCTTTCCTTTAACTCAGCATTTCGTTTTCTTTCGCTCGAATTACTCCTTATGGGGTGCAACAAAGTGTGACAATGTGACGGTCGCGGAGCCAAAGCAAGGGCGCGAGCAAGGAGATTCCGTGTTCGGCCGTGAGGGGCGCTGGGCCGCCGCATTGGCGCGGGAGGACCCCGCACGGAGGAGCGGGTGGGACGCGGGCGGTCCAGGTCAGTTAATTAGTGCGCTCGGGTTTGAATTATTGTGCCGTTTAATTTCCTTCTCCCGAACGATTCTATCGGCGCCCCCAACGAGCTCTCTATACCGTTCTATCAGTAAATGAAATCTTGCAATCATTGGCTCATTCAGCATGAAAAGGTTTGCTTTGGGGGAATGGGCTTATTACAAAACCGAACTAGCCATGTGCCGACGGAACAGTCCCAACCGTACGGTCAAATATAATAACTTTTTGTACTCATTCCGATAAACATTATTACAACGGCCGTGCGCTGTATATTAATTACGCTACACAACCATTCGTATTCTGGAACGTGTGTCTCTGTATTTTTTCATTCATCAGGTTTATTAGTCCTTTATGAAACGTATCGGCGCGCGATCTAAATTGACGCGGGCTTTTCTCATTACGAGCGTAATACTCTGGAGAGCGCGCAGGGAGGAGGCGGCGAGGAGACAGGGCGCGCCAGCGTCGCCGCGGAGCGTGCGCCAGGCCGTGCGACGCGCCATCTGACAGGTTCGTTCGCGGATTTCGGGAGAATTTCGAGCGGCAACCGGAAAATGTGACAAGAGCCTGGAGAAAACTTGTTTGCAGGTACACATCACACATATGGAACGCACAAGAGAAATAATTGACAATTTATTGAAGAAATGTGATTTTTCTGTCCACTTTTTTTAATCAACTCGAATAAAATCAATGTTTTTATATCCCTGACAATAAATGATTTCAAAATAAATACCCCAATTATTCATTTTCGAATTTGATACATCAATTTTTACGTTTTATAGTTTTCAGCTTACAATTTAAAAAACCAAGCCACAATTGTTTGTCGTAGATAAATATAGCCTGGAAACTTTGGTTTTGCACAGCAATGGAAATGAAAATCTCTGACCATCGTGGAAAGTACTTCCTAAAATAGAATAAATATATCTGAGGTTACAAGTCTTGCGGAATGTGTGTGAGTAATTCTGAGAAAAGGCACTTTATCTGTAATGAACCTAGGGTAAATTAAGTTCTTAAATATTCTGAAGTTAGATTAACTTTCGAGGAATTGATTTATTTCATCCTAGTACTTCTGAGAAAAGCTCCAAAGTAATACTTTAAGAACGCAAGAAGGAAACTTTATGTTTATGTGTGACTCACAATGACTGTGACCCAATATTTTAAACATGTATTTTTATTTTGCTGACAGGAAGTAAATTTAAAGTTTATTGATGATGATCAATTTCTGGTACATTGTGAAAACAGTAAATATTCCTTTTCGAAATACTATATTGTGTGTTTTATCAACTTAATGCGACCAAATAGAGGTACGAAAGGCTACTTAATGGCCGGAGTCCCTTAAAAATTTAACAGTCCGCCAACCGTTAAGAATAATGGAAACAAATGAATTAAAGTTAAAGGTGGCCTATGAGAACACTAATTCTTGAAAATTTCAAGAAAAGGTATTTGTTTACATAATTTTTTTGAAAGAATATGCTATGACGAAAAGTAATGAACGGCATGCGATAGATAAAACAAATAACAGACTCAGCTGGTTATAAACCTCGACAGTCGCCTAAGATTACAACGTCAATCACGTCTGAAAATTTGCTGCTTATCGACCCAATGACAATAATAACTATAATGGTTTCGAATAAAAAGAGAATCTCTCACCTTAGGTAATCCCGCTTGCAGAGGATGAGGTTCGCTTTGGTGTATAGCGTGGAGCCCACTTCTCCGAGGCGGCAGTCACAACAGCCACACTTTAGGCAGTCCTCGTGCCAAAACATGTCCAATGCCTACGAAGGAAGACGGTGGCCATCAGAAATTGGTGTTACTCTCGCTGTTTAGATACGGTGGATTTGGAAAGAAAATTATAATTACTCATCAAGGTAGGAATTTGTCTTAAATTTATTTCTCAGAAAAAAAAAATTACAATACGAGTTAATTGTGCATACTGTTCTGTGGAACATTTGTTACCAATGTACAATTTTTAACGTTTGCATGTTAATTTATGAATTGATTGGACATATTGTACAGGGTATTAAAATATGAATAACGTTTATGTGACATACAAAAACAGTGAAACCTGATAAAACGGCAACCATTTAAGAGGTCACCTCAATTAACAGCAATTTTTCCTTGAAGCGATTCATTTCTCCGTAAGACATGCATAAATATTTCTTTTAACCGGTCATTCGGACCCCCCCCCCTCAGACGCTGGACGCATTTAGTAAATTAACCTGTAATAGACAACCAAATTTCGTGACGAATTTGCGATTTTGAACTGTAACATAAAAAAGCAAGACTGGAGGAGTTTACAATTGATTCAGTATTTTCCTACGTCAGGATGTATTATCATAGTAGTTCGAATTGGTATCAATGATACTACATTGGTATCAATGTAGTATGAATGGTACTTCCGAATTTTAAACTGTTAAGTGTAATTAAAAATGTGACAACGAAGAAACCATACTTATCTTCCTTGCAAACAAAATTAGTGCGTATGTCCGTTACCCATATTCTCATTACTTCAATTAAGCGGTCACTTGCACTGTGGCTACTTTTCTCCGGAGCCATCAGTGATCGCTGAAGACCGGTTTCACTGAACTTTTGAAACAAAATTATTTGAATTGCATTGATTTTTTTTATTTTCGTGGGCGCTCCATGTGGCGGTACAGAAAGCTAAATATTTAAGCTAACGTAACCTAACGTGACATTTTTTATCTTTTTCTGTATTTTAGTAAAATACGTAAATGTAATATTGTTCATGACGATAAAAATACTTCTTCTACTCGAGATATTTAGGTAAAGATCTATTTTTCCCCTGGGCACCTTTTACTAAATGAAGTTTTTATTTATATTTTAGTATTATTTGAACTAAAGCATGTCAATTTTATAGCGCCTAAAAGAGCCTGTTTCAGCATTAATGCCTATTTGTGCCTAGTTTACTTAAAAAACCTAAAATGAGACTAATTTGTCTAATTTCTTTCGTCTGTGGCTTCTTTTAACTTTTTTCTTCAGTCAGCGAAACAAGCAAGGATGATATTAATTTTAAGTTACGTTAATCTGCAAGATAGCGAGAAATGAGTATACAGGACAAGGATCTTGCGATGAGTCTCCATGCTATTACTTCCTGACTTCGTAGAAATGCCTGCCTCACCTTCTAAGATAAAGCGATTGATTTTCCTTGAAACAACAATTTTTGTAGTTGCACAAATCCTATTACATCAGCTGAGCATTTATCTCTGTTTATTGATGTTTCCTCCGAACTTCAGTGCGTGAAAAGTATAGAGCAAATTGAGTTGTAGGATTTCGCAAACACATTAATGTGTTACTTTGAGTAGATCACGTGCTGATATTGAAGTTATGCACCCATCACTTCTGTTGACGTAGTATGGTCGTTTTCGGCGTATAAACTGTTCTTACCCGATAAGAGATATTCATTTTCTCTTGAAAACTTGGATACAGAATTAGCAATTTATTGTCAGGCAAAATACGATACGAATAATTCAAAGTAGAGGAAAAACAATTAAATTTGTTCGTAAATAATAGTATTATCGCAAAATATACAATACTGACTCTATATAGTATTGATTTATGCTTTTATCTATGAGAAATATATACACTAAATTGTAAAAACCCGTGTCTTTTGTATGTTTTATATCCCTTTTGTACGTGCCTATTCTACCATTTAAAAAGCCTAACTTAGATGCTGAAAGAACCTCTTTTAGGCACTTAAAACACATATTTTAAAATCTAAAATTCCGCGGTCTACTCATCAGGTAATACTTTCATCTCTTAGATAAACAGCCTCTTTATTGTCTGGAATAATAATGTTATTTATCTTACAGGTGGTTAAAAGAGACCAGTATGTGCAAGTTAGTTGATCAAGTTAATTATTTACGAGTACGTTATCACAAGTAATTATTATTAAGTACACAATAGTATTTTAGTTAGATGTAATGCACACGTTAAATCTTATCTGATCGCTCTTTTAAAGCTTTTGACATATTTTCTAACTGTATGATATGATTAATGTTTTATATTGACTTCGTCAGAACTCTTTATTACACCAAATAAAAGAGTCATGTATCAACCGCTGGAAGCTTTATTGTATTGGTAATAACAATGAGCTACTCAATCCACTCTCAACTCATAAGTAAACAGTATATAAAGGAGATCGGATAAGATGAACGTCTAATTATTATTATTATTATTATTATTATTGTTGTTGTTGTTGTTGTTGTTTAGAGTGTGCGCGCACTCACCTTGAGCAGGTATCGCTCGGTGATGCGCTTGCCGCAGCCGGCGCACTCGCGCGGCCCCGCCCCCGCGGCGGCGGGGTTGGCCGCGGACGCGACGGCCGCCGCCGCCGCAGCCGCCGCCGCCGCCGCGGAGCCACCCGCCGGGCCCGGCCCCACCGCCACCGCTGCTCGCCCCGCGGGCTGCTCGCCCGCGCCCGTGTCTGCAACACACGCACGCACACACACGTCACTCATTGCACGCTACTCGGGGCTGAGCGCATGCTAGCAAAGTTGCTGAAAATATCCACGAAAAATGTAATAATTACAATTTTTATTAATTACACAGGTCTACAACCCAAAATTTGATTTGATAATTTTGGCTAATCTTTATGCTTTCTGGTGTGCTGGAAACGAAAACGAAGTCCATCCTTCTCCATCACGCACAGATATTTTTGAAATCCAAAAAACATAATTCCTGTTTTGTAGCATATTCACATGTTTACATTTGTAACCAATTTTTTTTCTTAAACCATTGTAAACACGTATTATTTTCTAATCATACTCTCTCTTACTAGGTAGTGTGTGCATGCAGGTTCTTTTAAATTGGGACGTAATTGTTATCTGTTCTCTCTCTGTTCAATAGTCCCCTTCTGAAGGTAATCAAGATAGAAATGGTTGTATCTAAAAATTGGAGTCCACTTTGAGGAAAATAAGTGAAAGAGCAATTTTCAAAATCCATCGCTTGGCTTACAAAAACTGCATTTTACGACCTCTTGTAGGAACACACATTTGTGCAATTGGAAAGCACTTTAAAATAGTTTTCTGTGACTGCTTGTGGGGCGGCGTAAGCAACCAGTGACGAGCCAACCTTAGGGTTTCTTCGCATCTCTCTGCACAATCCCTCTGCGTTCCTAGATAAATCAAAGTGTCCTCGGCAGTTGGAGATTCAGCATCACGCAGAATTCCATTGCACAAAGGAACGCCTGGCCGGTAAGCCCATATTCACCGACCACGTTGCATTGTTTTGCGTTCATTTCTTCTCCACAAGAGCACGGGAACCATGGAACGCGGCGGGCTGGCAGAACAAAAACACGAGCGCGTGCGGTGGCGACACTGCTCGTGAGCGGGCCTCTCGCGCCCGACCCGTTCGTTCCGGGGTCGTTTCTAAGGAAAATGCTAAGTAATGCATATTTCGCCTTTGTGAATATTCCGCGTTATTGTTGTTATGCAAAGCTCCCAACGGAATCCGCGCGACCTCGCGTAGGAGGAAAAAAGCGCAACGCAACGCGTACAATGCGCGCGTAACATCTCTGCACTCGCCCCGGCACGGCGCGCGCACGGGGGGTGCGGGCGCAAAGCGCAGCGGTTGAGGAGGCCTTGACCGGCTGGCGCTTGCTCGGATCCTTCGACGTCATGGTGGATTGGTTGATTACTTGTGATTCCGGGCACGTCAACGGCTAAGGCCATTAGTATCGTAGGTGTAGTGCATGTTTTTTTGCTCGGGAGGTGGCGGTTCCGCCGGATGGCGAGTTTCGGCGCCGACCTACCGTCGGCTAGCGAGGTTTTGCCCAACCAGATATTTCCAGCCAGCGGGGCACCGCCCCAGCCGGGACAAGCTGTAGGCGCCCGACCGGTCTCCCGGCATGTATGGTAGTGTAGTGCAGGTAAGTGTGTGTGTAAAGGGGTGAGGATAGGCCAATGAATGGGAAGGACAGATCGCGCCAAAGTTTAAAAAACCACGGAAAATTACCGATCCGGCCGCAAGAATTCTCCTCCAGTCAGCGACAGAACTCGGTCTTGCTATCTGCCTAGTGTCGAAAATACTGCCACCGTCGGGGCTCGAGCCCCAGAACCTGCCAGTGAGAGGCACTGCAGTGACTTCCGGTGTCTTAGTAAAAGCCACAAGGGAGGCTCTGCTGGTAGAACAGGAATTGATTGATTATTTCGTGTTTCTGGGGGAATGGTCGTTAGCTCCGTAAGTGTACTGCATGTTTTTATCACTGGAGGTGAGTTCTTTTTCCTGCTGAATGATGAGTTCTAACGCCGCTCGGTTACGGCGGTTTGCGTTTTCCCATCCAGATATCTCCCACATACGGGACACCTCCCACCCTGGACAAACTCTAACCTCCCGACACGTTTGGTAGTGTATTGCTTGTAAGTGTGTGTGTAAGTAAGTGGTGAAGATGGAACAAGATAGAGGAAGGAAAAATCGACGTGGTTCGTTCGATAGGATACTGCTACAGGATTCGCCTGGTGTTAAACAGAGAAACCATGCAAAATTACCGATCAAAGAAGCCAACTGCTAGAATTCTCCTCCAGACTGACTGCTGAATTTGACCTGGTATCGAAAATCCTGCCAACTCAAACCCTCGGACCTCCCAGGCATTGCAATGACATCAGTTGATGCCTTGAGCCAAGTCAGCCGGTAGAATTGGTGATGTCTGAGCCTTCATCACATTACGAGGTGAAGGATTAAGAAACACGGAGCGCATGTTTGCAAGTGTAACAATATGTTTCACGAAGTTTTCAAGGTGGGCTCAACCGGTAGAACTTGGTAGCTTTCATCATTATCATGAAGGATCGACTGATACTTATAGCTTCTGAGCTTTCCTTGTTTTGTAAAGAGTGAATGGGGAGGCTTGGCTGGCAGGGCTTGGTAGCCTTTGAGCCTGTATCGTCAGATGGAAGGGTAAGTGACGAGGATTGACAGGCAACACTTGGCACTGAGTCTTCAAGTTGTAAAGGATAATTCGCATCACTGAGAGTGCTCACCAGCTATAAGCCTTTAATATTAGAGCGAGCATTTACTAGTTTCTACAAACAGATTTTCTTGGAGAGAAAATATTAGAGATCTGTCTTTACTCAGTAACACAATTCAACATAACATTTGAAGTAAAATACGAGTTCTTCCCTAACGGTTTAAATGTGTGACTTGGACAGTTTAAATGTGTTGGACTCTCTCCTGGACTCTCAACGACTAAAAAATAAATTTAACAAAACTTAAAAATAATTTGTATATTTTTAATTTCCTTTCGATTTTGAAAATAAGAACATTAAACCAGAACGTATTCATCAATTTTTGTATCAATACCTTAAATATTTCCTTCTGAAATTATACAAAGGTGGCTTTCGCGAAGATAACAAAGACTTAAATAGTGAAAAAGACATTTTCAATATTTCGTACAAGTCTAGATGTAGCGTTAAATCTCTACTTTTTACTACTCATCAACACTTGGGCAGTTCAGATCATACAATTCGCCTAAAATGTGTAAATCTGTACGTCCAGAAAAGAGAAACCTATTTGTATTAGCTCTTCTTGCTCCAGTTCTACATCTCCCTCGAAAAGGTAAAGGGCCTGAGCCACAGGGGGAGGGTGAAGGGCGGCGCGCCGCGGCGCCCCGTGTCACGCGCGCTGGGTCTCGCGTGGGCGGCGCGCAGGGGCGGGGAGCGGGGAGCGGGGAGCGGGGAGCGGGCTGAGCCAAGGGGGCGAGGCGTCAAAAAACGAGCCGTGAAACGAAGTTGACCGCGGACCGCGGCGGCGCAGGGCCACCTATCAGACGCCTGTAAATGAAATGAAGGACTTGTAAATCCTCGGGGTTTCGCCGGCCGGCCGGCTGGCCGCTGCGACGGACGTGGAGGGGGGCGGCGGTGGCGGCGGCGGCTCTCTCATCAGCGGCGACGGCCGGCCGGGGGCAGGGGGCGGGCACGGAGGACGCGGGGTCTCGAAAAAGTTTGTTTGACCCGAGCGACCTGTAATTTGACCCGTCTGATCCGGTGTGCCTCCACACACATCTCGTTAACAAGTGATGAATATTCAGCGCGCCGGGGACGCCTGATTACCGGACTCGCACCTATTAAAGAGCGGACGTTAAGGCGGAGCTACCGTGGCGCCGACGGCCGCTGCCGCCACCGCCGCGCCGTCGCCGCCGTCGCCACCTGGTCTCTCCGCCCTGCCACTCGCCGGGCGACCGGCCTCGTCCTACCTCCGTCGCGCAGTTTACGTCGCGCAAAAATTGACATGCATAACCAGCCGTCCCCGCCGGCCACTTCAAAAGGCACGGTCGCCCTCGGCGCGGCGCGTGGCGTGGCTTGGCGGGGCGAGGCTGTGGGGTAGAGTGGGCGATGGGGGTGGTGCGGATCGGCCGAGGTTTCACGGGCGGTGCGAGATGACGCGGGGTTGCATGTGAGATGCGGGGTGGGGCGAAGAGATCCTGGGAGGAAAAGAGTGCTGTGGCGTCGGATGATGCAGAACGAGGCAGAGACGAGGCGAGGCTGAGAGTGATGGGACGGGAAGTGACGGGGCGGGGAGCGACGGGGCGGAGAGTAATGGGGCATGGAGTGACGTGGCGGGGAGTAACGGGGCGTGGAGTGACGGGGCGGGGAGTAACGGGGCATGGAGTGACGCGACGGGGAGTGACTGGCGGGGAGTGACGGAGCGGGGAATGACGGAGCGAGGAGTGGCGGTACGGAGGTGGCGGAAGTAACGGCACGGAGGTGACGGGACGGGGAGTGACGCGGCTGAGAGTGAAGGGGCAGGGGTGACGGGGCGGGGGTGACGGGGCGGGGGTGACGGGGCGGGGGTGACGGGGCGGGGGTGACGGGGCGGGGGTGACGGGGCGGGGGTGACGGGGTGGGGGTGACGGGGCGGGGTTGACGGGGCGGGGTTGACGGGGCGGGGGTGACGGGGCGGGGGTGACGGGGCGGGGGTGACGGGGCGGGGGTGACGGGGCGGGGGTGACGGGGCGGGGGTGACGGGGCGGGGGTGACGGGCGGGGGTGACGGGGCGGGGGTGACGGGGCGGGGGTGACGGGGCGGGGGTGACGGGGCGGGGGTGACGGGGCGGGGAGTGACGGGGCGAGGGGTGACGGGGCGGGGAGTGACGGGGCGAGGGGTGACGGGGCGGGGAGTGACGGGGTGAGGGGTGACGGGGCGGGGAGTGACGGGGCGAGGGGTGACGGGGCGGGGGTGACGGGCGGGGGTGACGGGGCGGGGGTGACGGGGCGGGGGTGACGGGGCGGGGGTGACGGGGCGGGGGTGACGGGGCGGGGGTGACGGGGGCGGGGAGTGACGGGGCGAGGGGTGACGGGGCGGGGAGTGACGGGGCGAGGGGTGACGGGGCGGGGAGTGACGGGGTGAGGGGTGACGGGGCGGGGAGTGACGGGGCGAGGGGTGACGGGGCGGGGAGTGACGGAGCGGGGAGTGACGGCGTGGAGAGTGACGGTACGGATAGTGACGTGGCGGGGAGTAACGGGGCGTGGAGTGACGGGGCGGGGAGTAACGGGGCATGGAGTGACGCGACGGGGAGTGACTGGCGGGGAGTGACGGAGCGGGGAATGACGGAGCGAGGAGTGGCGGTACGGAGGTGGCGGAAGTAACGGCACGGAGGTGACGGGACGGGGAGTGACGCGGCTGAGAGTGAAGGGGCAGGGGTGACGGGGCGGGGGTGACGGGGCGGGGGTGACGGGGCGGGGGTGACGGGGCGGGGGTGACGGGGCGGGGGTGACGGGGTGGGGGTGACGGGCCGGGGTTGACGGGGCGGGGTTGACGGGGCGGGGGTGACGGGGCGGGGGTGACGGGGCGGGGGTGACGGGGCGGGGGTGACGGGGCGGGGGTGACGGGGCGGGGGTGACGGGGCGGGGGTGACGGGCGGGGGTGACGGGGCGGGGGTGACGGGGCGGGGGTGACGGGGCGGGGGGTGACGGGGCGGGGGTGACGGGGCGGGGGTGACGGGGCGGGGGTGACGGGGCGGGGAGTGACGGGGCGAGGGGTGACGGGGCGGGGAGTGACGGGGCGAGGGGTGACGGGGCGGGGAGTGACGGGGTGAGGGGTGACGGGGCGGGGAGTGACGGGGCGAGGGGTGACGGGGCGGGGAGTGACGGAGCGGGGAGTGACGGCGTGGAGAGTGACGGTACGGATAGTGACGGGGCGGGTAGTGACGGGGCGGTAAGTGACGGCGTGGGGAGTGACGGAGCGGAAAATGACGGTGCGGATAGTGACGGGGCGGGTAGTGGGGGCGGGGAATGACGTGGCGGGTGGTGGGAGGCGACAAGTGACTGGGCAGGGCGGGGACTGACGGTGCGGGACGAGGTAGAGCTGGAACGGGATGAACGGCGGGGGGGGGGGCGGCGCAAGGCGGTGCGGGCTGGGTGTGGGGCAGCGTGGTGAGAGGAGGCGCGAGGCCCGCCCGGGCGCCGGCTTGTCGCCTGCCAGTACACCGCGCAGGGATGCATCCCCTCGAGTGAAAAGGCTGTGGAGTTGAGAGCGAGGACGCCCATGGATGGCGCCTGGCGTCCAGGAATTGAGGACAGTTCGGAACTAATCCCTAGGTTAGTTCACGTGATGGCCTCACCGGGTGTTAAGCAACGACGAGAAGGAAATTGGGTAGTGCCGAGTGACAACACCTCTTCCCCATCCCTAATTTTTGTTCCTTACCGTAACGCTGCTTCCTTATGGCAAGATACGAAGCTAATGAAAATGAGTTTCAGCCAAAGACTATGCTAATGACTGTTTCGTGTCGAGTGGCAGATAAAAAAACACATTGAGATTAGTTCATTGCCTCCTTCTGTTCATTCTTGTTCTTTGTTGAAAGAGTATGCTATTTTGACAAAAAGCGATTCCATATTCGTTGCAAACTTTGAATTATTTTTAATTATGATTTCAGAGTTCGATCTGATTTTTAATAATTCATTTCCAGCTGCAAATGGATTCTTTACGCACTATTAAATTAAGAATTATATTTTGGACAGCCTGGTTGGTTGGTTATGTTTAGAATTCGTGGGTTGATTGGTCCAATATGTAGGCAAACAAAGTTGCAAAACGTTTGAAATCTGAATGCAAACGAAAAAAGAAAACGAAAGAAAGAAAGGAAGAAAGAAAGAAAGAAAGAGAGAGAGAGAGAGAAAGAAAGAGAGGGGGGAGAGAGAGAGACGAGATTTTAAGGAGTTCTATGTTCACCATTTTAGTTTATTTGAGTTTTTCCTGGTAATCATATTTCTCCGTGAGCAATGCAATGTTATTTACAATCTCTTTTAACATAATATTTTTATAATACATGTACGAAGGGTAATCAAATAATGAGATCTTACAAACATTTTGTGTTTCTTTACTCATCTGAAGAATAATTAATACATAAGAATTTTCTAATACTTATTTCGTGCAACTCTTTCCTTTTGTAATAACTTCATTAAAGACAATTAGCGAGCGAGGATTATCATTCACTTCTAAGCACATTCTGAGCAAGGTACCAGAGTACCCGCCCCGACCGATAGTATCGCTCTGGGAGAAAAATAATTATAAATCGCCAGTTTGCAAACAGCCAGCAACAAGGCCTCCGTTTCCAAGTTTAGCCCCCGCGTCTCAGCGCGTGCTTTCCCACCGCGAGGCGATTTATCCCTTTTCGCGGGGGCGGCGCCGGCGCCGGGGGCAGGGGGGGCGGCGCGCCCGCTAAATAAAAGCCGCAGAGCGCCTTCGCCGCCCCCGCAAGAAAAATCGCGCCTCCGCCACGCGGGACGCGGTGCGCCATTTGATTTCCTCTTTGAAGCGGGGAAGCCATTACAAATAAATTGCATTACAAATGAGCGTCGCGGCGCCGTGAGGTCCCCACCGACGGCGGCAAGGGGCGCCAGGCGGACGCTGCCTCCCCCGCCGCCAGCCCCGCCCCCGTCGCCGCGCGGGCGGTGCGACGCCGCGATAAGGTCGCCCCCGCCCCGCCACGCCCCCGTCTCCTTTTGCCACTACCATCACCTCCCACCCTGCGTCCTCCATCGTTGCTGCTGCCATCGTCTGGCTCCGCGCGCCGCCCGCCGGCGGCAGGAACCTATAAGCCCGCAGCTAAGTCAAACTCCATCCCAATCCTCATTACGAGCACAGCCGCGGGAGCCATGCATCATCCGTGCTAATGCTAACTAACGACAGGGCGAGAGCGCCTGTTTAATTTGTGGGATACTTTGAGCAAATAAGCCGCGGCGACCGCCTGCAGTTACAATTATAAATCCCCCCGCGGAAGAGCGAGCGAGCGGTCGAGGCGGACGGCGGCGGCGGCGGCGGCGGCGGCGGCGGCGGCGCGCGTCCCCTCGAGGCGGCGGCGCGGCGGGGGCGGCGGCGGCGGAGGGGGTGGGGGAGTGGCGCGGCGCCACGGCGGACCGCGGACGGCGTAGCCGCGGCCGCACTTGCGCTAAACTTGGCCGCTACACTTAAACAATGGTCATTAATTCTATTTACACTTAAGGGTAACTTCCGCTGCTTCGATGCCTCAAGTCGTACAGCAAACTTTGGGTCCGACGCCGCGCCCGCCGCGCCCCGGTCCTCGAGCTCGCGCGCGCTTTCCCCGCCGCCCCCGCCCCCACCGCCACCGCCCCGCTTCCTCGAGCGTCGCGTGTCGCGCTGTTTATTTGCATTCCCGGGTGTAATTAGAATATTCCGCGACTCCGCGGGGTCTTCGCGGTCGCCCCCCGCCGTGCCCCGCCCCCGCCGCCCAGCGCCGCCGCTAGCGAGGTGCACTTGCCACCCCCGCGGCGCGGGCCCGGCCCCGCCCCCACCGCCGCCGCGGGCGTCCGACAGTATTAACGTACGAGGTATGCGCGCGGCGCGGCGGTCGCTTGCGGGACAGCGGGTGGGAGCGGAGGTCGTAAAGCGAGGAAGGGGGGCTGGCGCGTCGAAATGCCGTTTGGACTCCGTTGACTGTTTCTTGCGGCATTTTTTTTCTCTTTTAAAAGCGAATCGAAGACGAAGTTTGTCGAAATGTGACTTTTTTTGTTTAAGAGTGCAATGTCAAAAAGGTTTTATTTAATAACTTCTCTGTTTAGAGTCTTTCTTGGGATTTATCGAGTCTAAATTAAAATTTCTCAACTTCGACGAAAAGAGTAACAATGTAATTTAATCAAATGCTCCCTATAGTTATGTTATTACATAAGTATACCATTACATAAGGGTAAGCATTTGACTTATTTCATTCCTATTGGTTATAGTCCTACAGCAAAGAATAATGAGAATGAGTTCACATTTACAGAGAAAAGATTGAGAACACGAGAACAAGCTTCACTTTTTCGAAACTGATATCGCCTATTGCTGTCTATTCGATGTCATCTTTCAGATTCTCAAATTATGATCTACTTCTGGTTATTATTTGACTGTACAAATCAAGTAATTAAACGTGTAAGGACAAGGAACGTACGTCATCACAAGTTTAATACGTATCTGTATTATTGAATTAGTTTTTGAATATCCATATTAATTTTATATGTTTGAAACGTTGAGTGTTTGGTGTACGTAGCATGTGCTTTCGCGCTGGCTTGCTACTCCATTTGAATTTTTCGGAACGAACTAATGATTACACAAATTACACACGAATTCGCTCAATTACGTGCCAATTAAGGGAAATCAACAAGCGGGCGATGGTTGTTGTCATGCCGACCGTTTTGGGATTATTACTCCGTGAAGTTGTCGAGTGGTCATTGCAGAACTGCTATGTAACGTATGTTAGTTAACGAACTTCATTCACATGATGTTTACCGCAAATATTCAATAACTAGAGTTGAGTTTAATTATCAAGAGGATTTTATAATGAGAAAGAATATTTATAAAGCTCAGTTAATGACGTTAAGAGGTTTTAAATGAAACAATTATTTAGTCCTTTCCAAGAACTTTCCTTTTATTCGTGTCATCCTACTAGAGGGCTAATACTAGAAATGATTTAATTAAAAATTAATACCCCCAGCGTGAATTTAAATTAAATTGGAGAATTTTTCCATCTCTACATAATGAATAGAACATAATTCTAAAAATTTCATTAAAATGTATTCATATTGCGTAAATTATATTTGTATTTGTAAAAGGAGATTAGCGCGTAAATTGCTCACCATTCTTTATTTAGACGGACATTTTTAGACTGTTATTGAATAATTATTATACTGTCACTTCAATGAGTTAGATAAATCATGTTTTCAATATGTTCAGTAATTGTTTTCAAATGCTTATAAACATATTAACGGGCGCACAATGTATAAATGTCGGGTGAGTAAGTCTAAATGGAATCTATTGCCGACGAATTTTTGCGTGTTGGTTGTCGTGTTCAATAATGCTATTTTATACTTATCGTTATTTTCGTGGCTACGATTGTTTTAACGATTTCACTTGGGAAAATATGGTTAGTGGTTCCATGAAACGTATAAAAACAAATGCATAAACATTCTCTAAATGACTGCGTAAGTAGGAAAAGTAGAAAAACAAAAGAACACAGACCGAGAGAGATGGCTCAGTGCATCAACTGATGTCACTGCACTCCCTCTGACCGGGAGGTCCTAGGTACGAGTCCCGACGGCGGCAGAATTTTCGACACTAGCTTTAGCGAATCGCTAAAACTAGGTCGCTAGGTCGAATTCAGTCGCTGTCTGGGGGAAAATTCTAGCGGCCGGCTGCTCTGATCGGTAGTTTTCCGTGGTTTCTCCGATCAACTCCAGACGATGTTGCCGGAGCAGTATTCTAACAAACGGGCCACGGACCGCGCGCGATCTTTCCTTCCTCTTTCTTGTTCTATCTTCACCCCTTATACACACACTTACATTAAAATGCACTACACTACCACACATCCCGGGAGTCCGGTCGGGAGCTTAGAGCTTCTCCCGGCTGGAGCGATGCCCCGCTAGTATGAGATACCTGGTTGGGGAAACCCCGTTAGTCGACGGTAGGTCGGCGCCGGATCTCGCCATCCAGCGGGGAAAGATCAACGCCACCTCACGAGGAAAAAACATACATTACACTTACGGGACTAATGGCCTCAGTAGTTGAAGCGCCCGGAATCACAATCAATCAAACGAACACAGCATTCTTTTATTATTTTTACGACTGGCATAAATGGTCCTTACATAGGCAATATTAAAATTCTCAATCCATATTGGAATACCATGGATCCTACATGACGTTTCCATGTTTCGGCGCCTTCCATTCCGAAGGGGTCGTGGCGGTGGCATTGCGTGGCGCCCTGTGCTCCACGGAGGCTTCGGAACGATTCGCGCGGCTGCCGCCGGAGCGCGCTAGCGGTGGCGGCTGGGCCAATATGCCTGTATCCACGTGCAGCGGAATTGATAATCTGGTTCCCGTCGTAATATCGGCCCACAGATTTCGCATTAGACAGCGGCGGCGGGGCGCACGCCGCGGTGCGGAGGAAGAAGGAGGGGAGGGAACGGGCGGGAAGGGGCGCGCCGCGGGGGCGGAAGCGAAGGAGGGGCTGGGGAAAGGAAGGCAGGGAGGCTGCGGGCGCGCCTTATAATAAGCTTGGCAGGAGACGCGAAAAAAGCGCGATAAACGTCGGGTGCCGCCTGCCGCACTCCCGACCCCGCCGCGACTTCGCCTTGTGCCCGCTGCCCTCCCAACACTTCTTCGGCTCTCTTTCGCTCCGCTTTTCTCTGATGCCCATTTCCGCGCCTTGCATTACGCTTTGATTCCTCTTCTATTCACCTTCAACCCCCTTCATTCCCTTACTATGTGTGTCTATCCACGCTTTCTTATTTCCTCCTTTATCGTCATACAATCTACTTGCATTTCTAGTGACTGCCGCCTCAGGCTTCATCTCACTGTCGCTCAGATTTTCTTGTGAATCTTTATATTTTCGTACATATGGTTGGTTATCAGTACACTTTTTACACTCCTCTAGTGTAGTAAGTCACGTGTATTATCTCCGCTTTCGTTTCGCCTGAAAACAACCTGTGTCTTGCTTTGGAGGTCGTAGTTATCCTGAGCATTATTTACAATTATCATCACTATATGTTTTAGTTTGTTAATGGAAACGTTGTTTTTGTTAACATCCTCTCCTTGTCGGAAGGCGATTAACAGGTAATGCAATGTAAAAGTATTGGCTAGACAACCAGAGTGATAAATTCACAGTGATAGCATGTGAATCACTATACGAAGCTAACTACAGAGATATTGTCTATTTACGAAACAATGTGACGCATCACTCACCTCTCATCACCCCTATCGTCATTCATTCAATAGAAAACAATAGCAAATCATAATTGTGACCATCTAAACGAAAGGGAGGGTAAGGACGTAAGTTCCCTCGCTTACCTACACTCGGCTACAGCATGTGTCTTCATTATCACAGTTTTGGATCTAATTGGACTGAAAACAAGAAATCAATAGTTCACGAACTGCAAT
This sequence comes from Acheta domesticus, assembly GCA_031308135.1. Taxonomy (NCBI): domain Eukaryota; kingdom Metazoa; phylum Arthropoda; class Insecta; order Orthoptera; family Gryllidae; genus Acheta; species Acheta domesticus. The sequence continues at coordinate 122,276,200 of JAHLJT010002406.1, read as the reverse complement.
GCTGTCACAACTTTAGAAATGAACAAAAGTGTAAAGTGTTCTCTCGTTTTGAAATGCAAGAATTACGCGCTTAATAATTCTTTGTTGAAGGGATAATTATTACTAAACGACTTCATTGTAGTTTGGTTGATTATAGCTATTATAGAATGTTATAAAAGAACGGTCATAAGTGAAAATTCGTATTTTTCCAGATGATTGAGTGATTGCCTCCGCAGGTCATGCTATGGTCAATAGTTCTATGGGTGCTGTAAATGATTTATCTCGGGAGGAAGTGGTGTTCCTTCCCCGCTAGACAGTGAGATACAACGCCAACCTACAATTCGACTTGTGGGGTATTTCCCCCTCCAGGTGTCTCCCCCCAGCGCGCAACCAAGCCCCAGCCTAGGCGAGCTCTCAGCTTCCGTCATGTGTGGTAGTGATGTGCACGTAAGAGTGTGTAAGGCGAAAAAGATAGAAGAAGGAAGAGGAAGGAAAAATCGGGCGCTTTCCGTAGCTCGTTTGTTAGGGTTCAGCTTCGACATTCACCGGGTACTGCTCAGAGAAACCAAGGAAAACAACTGATCAGATCAGAATTCTCCAACAGACTGACTAAATTCGACCTGGCTATTGTCGAAAATTCCATTATCTTCGGACCTCGAACCCTGGGACTTCCCGGCCAGTGTCGCTGCACAGTTAGCAGCAATACTGTCTTTGAGCTAAACTCAGCCGACATTTTTTTAGTTGTGACAGAGTTGCATCCTATGAACGATTCACGTACAAAGGGGAGCGAAGTTAAATGTTTCCAAATATGCTGATGCAGTTTTGGATGATTCTTTCGGAGGCTTCTGTGCGGCGAGACTTCGTCCTGGGCCAAAGCTCTGCGCCGTGTTGCATGGGAAGCGCCGGGGCGGGGAGAAGAGGGGCGGGGCGGAGCAGGGCGGTCGGTAGCGAGGGCGGGCGCCCGCCCCACGCGCGGTTATCCAATAAGCGCGCGACCGAACGCGCAATTACTGTCACTGCTCGTAATAAAATATTTCAATGCACACAATAAATGAAAAAGTGTTGTGCGGCGGCGCCGAGCCCCGAGTAAACATAGCATAAAAATGCAAATGGTATATCGCCCGGTTGTAGGCCCATTGATAACAACAAACGCGGTAGCGGAATCCGTTAGGAGGAAGCGTGGGATGAAGTGTGGTGGGCGGGTGGGTGGGTGGGTGAGCGGGGCAGATCTATTCTAGGGAGAAGTATAGCGGGAAATTGAGAAGGTGAGGGAGAGATGGGGTGATTGGGTGATGTGATGAAGAATGAAACTGGGTGAGATGTTCATAAATATTCTCTATGTGTTTAAGAGGCGTGATAGAGATGACTGATAACGTAGATACTGGCTTACAAAACGGTGTCTTGTGGCGAGAAGGAGGAAGAGAGGGGAAGGAGTTGCCTGGTGAAATGCATTTGGTTGAGTTGGTGGGACACTGAGGATAAGTGGTGAGGATAAGCATACCAAGCGGCGTAGCAACGGGGAAAAAGTTTCGATTTGAAGAGATAGGGAAATGTAGCGGAGTATCTAGAGCTGAGACAGGCGGATGTAAGAGGAGCCTGATACAAATGGAAGTGCCAAAATTGTAGTCTGTGAAATCGCGTGTTTAGTGAGTTACTTGCCGTGTAGCGGAATCATAAGAACGGAAAAGTGACATGGAAGGATAGGTGATTCTTCGCCGAGGACTCAGGTGGATTGCAAGAGACGTGGAGGTGAAGCCATGGAGGGAGGTATCGTGGAAACGAGGAAATGGCGAATGACATGGCGAATTATGAAGGGATGGAGTGTAAAGGATGAAGTGGATACGAAAAGGCGCGACGGCGACCGTCAGCAAGCAAGGTGGGGGCAAACGGCCTGAAACAGGACGAGTAGGGAAGAAGCGAACGGAGCAAAGCGAGAGGGACGGAGGCTATCGATGTAGTACGACTTGGTGTGAGCCTAGCGAGGCTAGGACGAGGCGGGTCGGGATAAGGTTGAATGGGATAAGTCGGAGTGGAAAACGTTGGGAAGGGACAAGGCGTTGTAAGCAAGGTCGGACTTGTAGACTTAGGTCTCCTACGTAATTAAAGAATTTAGGCCCCTACTTTTCAGTAATTGTAGAAAACTAAGTTGCTGTCTTTTCGATGTGACACAATCGGAACGGCGTTCACAGCACCGCATATCTACTTAGTTTTTCGACGATACATGGGCCTGTTGGCGCAGGAGACAAGTTCGTTCCTCACACCGCGCTGCAATGTCTCTAAGTGTCTGGCCAAGAAATATTATTATTTGCTACATAATTCTGTTTTATAATGTCCATTTATTACGATTAATATTGAAACATCCTAAATATTTTGAAAGCTGGATAAATAAATATATTTATAAAGCCGCAGAACGAATAAAATTGTAAGAAAAATGCCTTTCTTAAATATGAAAGAAAACGAATTTCGTTTAGAAACTTATTGGAGTCCCTATTGTATTTTATTACTAGCATCTGAGGCCTCCTTTGAAGTTGGTTCCCTGGGCAGCTGCCTATTTTGCCTAGGCAGCAGTCCACTCTCGGCTGAAAGGGGGATTTGGAGGAGCAGCGGGGAGCGGGGCGGACTGACAGCGCACCGCTGGAGCGCGGTGCGAGGCGCGGAGCGAGAAGGCGCGGGGCGCTCCGCGATAGCGCCGGACGACCCACCAATAGGGCGCTTACGGCGGTTGCATCCCGTTCCGATCACCACTTACTCTGTTGATTCTGCGCCTGGAAGACCCTTCATAAAACCCGGCCCAAGTCGTTTACTACGCCCATACGCGCTGGTTATTATGCAAAGGTTTTTTGTTTTCGAGGCAGACTATCAAATATTATGCTCGATCAACGCCATGTAAAAGATTAAATCTATCATTTAAAACAAAAGCCACTAAATCTGGATGGGTGCATATTTTAAAGCGAGGGCACAAAAGAGCGAACACGCTAATCGATATCGGTTGCTGTGTTTGCGATGTGAGTTATACCTCTGGCTGAGAATAATGCCACGGAGATTTGGATGTGAATGTTAATGACAACGGCTGGTATACATTGGTATTATTCTGTCCCGCTGAATCCATTGTTTATGTCAATGGTTCCAATACATTTTCACTGTAATGACCATTTGAAAATGTTCCACGGTTTGGAAACACGGTCGAATAAAAGTGCACTCTTCTATTTATTAGTCATATTCAGGATGGGCGTCGTGCCGGCGCAAACCGGCTGCAGCGTTGCCCTGGGTGATGGCCGGTGCTAAATGTCGGGAGGCAGATGACAATGCACGAACCTCCCTCCCCCCGCGAAGAGCCTTACTGCCACCATACGGTTATTAATGTTATTTTTACGCATTTGAGGGATAGATTTTCATTGTTCAGTCATCGTTTGGGTTGAAACATTGACACTTGGATGGTGATGCATCACATTCACAGATGCAAGATTATCTCGGTCAAAACTTAGGACTACAAAGTAGGAAAACCATGAATAAGTAGAATCCAGAAGTTAAATAATGATAAAGCAAATAATTCAAGTTTTATGTTTTTGCAGTGTTTGAATTATACCAATGAATAATCAAGTATGGTTTTTCTTTAGATCTCAGAATTTCTAAATTGCCTTGAGTCATCTTCCAAATCTTTCTGACCATTTTTCCCAATTCCCAATCTTTCTGGCGCGGAAGTGCGCCAAGGCGATTGACAACTCGATTGCTCGAGAAGCAACTGCCTGAGCTCAGCACGGAGTTGTTTTGAAGATAATACAGAGTATGACTGAATTCAATAAATATTTGGACGTATAGTGCTTATTGCCGCTTCGTAAACGAGATGGAGTGAGCGTGCTCATCATGCAGCACCATAAACACACAGCGTAAAAAAGAGAAGATATGCTGAATCGTAACCAGTATGCTCGAAATGTAGGTCATAGGAAATCTTCCTGATGAGTGCATCGTGGATTCCAGTCCTAGGGACATTCGGCCCCGCGCTGACGGGCAGCTTGCGTCTCCAAGGGGCCGTGGCCGGCGAGGCATAGCATTACGAGGGGCCTCCGAGCGCCAACGAAGCTTCTCCTCTGCTGTCAGGGGCAATTAGCGCCGGGAGAATTCGATCGCTCCGGCACTCCCCTCCGCCCCCGCCCACACCCTCCCTCTCGCCTCCATTCCCGCCACCCACCTACCCACCCACTTCCTCCCACCGTCACCTCGCTGGCTCTGCTCACCTCACCCGGCCGCGCAATGGCGCCTTACATTTTTGCGTTGATGTAATTGCGATCATAATATGCGAGATTATCTCGTATTTTTTACATTTTTACAGATTTTCATTATTTTTAATGTCATACTCGACAGTTTATTGTTTTACACTGAAAATATACTTTATATCTTTGTAATCGAAGCAGTAAATGCTGTCACGACTGCAAATAGGCGTGACTTAGAACAAATGTAACGCAAGGCTTGAAGACCTCAAATTTAAGAATATTCGCGTTCACGTCAGCGCAAGATAGAGCCCTAGAAAGATAAATTTATTGTAAATATGTATCAATGTAAACGATAAAAGTGATAAAGTTACTTTTGAATGTAAAAGAACTTAATTTATTTTTAGATTATGCTATATACACGAAAAATATTTCATATTCAATTAAATTAAGACAGCTAGATAAATTTGGCTTAAAACAATTCAAAACTGACTTTCCTGAAAAATTTCTTTCTTATTATTTTTGTTTTGTCCTTATAATTTCTGTATATCTTGTAACATTGTTTGAAAAAATCTTGCGATTATTTTAACTTTCTCTCTGAACGATAACCACAACACCTTAATATAGAGCGACTGCAGACAGATCGCACGTAATACATTTGGTCTCCCTATTCCCCGTAAACAACGTGTCTCCCATTTATTCCGTTCCCACACCTGTTCCTCATACATCAATACCTCCAGCAATATAACCACTAAGGGTTAGTACTTCCATTAATGCCACATCTTCACGATCACTCATCACCCACATCGCTGCTCAAACGCCAATATTCCAGCCCCGCCCATCAGCAGGCACAGAACTTTCACTGTCTACCCATCTCCCCTCCCCGCCATCAACATCTATTGTGATTGACGTCCACATTTTCACTATCCCCTTTTCCCCATCTGTCACCGCCACCTCCCCTCCGCACCCACCCGTCTTTCCCGTCGCCCTCCGCCACAAATATTTCCTCCCTTTAAAACGCCCCCGCCCGCCCGGCCGCCCGGGGCGACCCGCCCGCCCGCCCGAGTGGCTCATCTCCAACGCAAACACGCCGCACGCGCTAATGGAACGTAGAGTTCGTCAGCGCATTAAGCTCGCTACAGCATTTGTCTTAATACAGCTCCTGCCCGGCCGCCCCGCCCCGCCCCGCGCCGCTCCGCGCCGCTCCGCGCCCCCCAGCGCCGCTTCCCAAAACACAGCGTTCAAGCTCCAAAGAGATTCTTTTGACACTCAGGCCTGGCAACCCAAAGGAGAGGCGTGCTATGGGTGGTGTAGGAGAGGCATATTCTTTAAGTTCTTGGTTTTATTACTTGGAAGTTGTCGCTCCACTACCATCTCCTCGTATTTAACGTGTGCTATCTACAAGTAGAAAGATTGTTCGTGAAATGTAATGTTGAAGATAAAAAACTAGCGTCTTTTGCATAATTGCAAACTAGAATTTCTTTTTTGAAGAAAAAATGAGAACTTTCTGGTGAACGACGCACTCGTACACGACTGTAGAAGGGGGACTGCTTGGTAGTTTGGAGTGATAAGAACGTGTAAGGGTATGTCCCGTTACATTAATAGTGATGTTGGTTCTTAATAGTTAGAGACAGAATAACAAAACGGTGGTAAAGGTGACTGTCGCCAATAAAGTGATGCGAGACATAAATGGAACTTATATGACTTGTGGAATAAAAAAGGGAAAATGTTGGTACAAGTGTAAATGTTGGTAGATTTCTATACATCTACCAACATTTACACTTGAATAGATGTGGCATTTTTGTCAATGGGGGGAGGGGGAGATTCAGAATTGTTGTAGTTACTGGTTGAGAAGACTATTCCGATTAATTACCCAAAGGGATCGCGATTGATGCGACAGAAATAATTCTGGCGACAGCCGCAGTTGAGTTGCTACTATACATCAATCCCTCGCGGCCACAAGATGGAAATGAAAGGACGACAGAGAAGAGATACTACGGTCGTTTTGTGAGCGGCAGCAGGGGGAACGGTGGAGCCGATCCTTCAGGAGGGCCCAGTCGCGCGCGATCACCGGGCCTCTTTCACGCGAATCATTCCGCCGCCGCCGTCACTACCGCTCAGTCCTCTGCCCGCCCGCCTCCCGCGCCTTCACCCCCGCCTCCGCCCCCACCCCTGCCCCCGCCACCGCCCCGCGCCGCGCAGCGTCTAGTAGGCTGCTTTTAACACAATATTGCAGACTCTTGTTCAAGCATCTAATGAGCACCATTCATTTGTCTTTCAAAACTCTAACTCTATAGAAAAGGGACTACGAAGACTTTTTAATTAATAAAACGCAGCAGCACAATTTGCTCGTTAAAAAGTTGCGCGTGCGCTCCAGCGGAGAGAGTCGGCGGCGTGCCGCGGGGCGGGGAGGGGAGGGGCGGGGGGCGCCGCGGGGGCGCGTTCACAGCGCGGGGTAAGGAGTTCCGCTCATTTCACTCAGGAGCCGGCAGGAGCGCCACCGCCTCCACCGCCACTCCCGCCGTCGCTTTTAATACCAACTTCCGGTTTTGTATGTATTGACGTCACAAACGATTAATCTTCGTTATGCGTTTTACGTTTCCAAAATGTAATAAGCGTGAGTTTTAAAATTAGAAAACATTTCTCTCCATCTCTGTCTTTTTTATCATTTTCTTTATATAAAAATAATAATCACATTATTATATCTCGTCACATCAGCAGAAACGCGCAGTAATTGGATCCCGCGAAGATTGCAGAAGGCGGTGGCGGCGGCGGAGAAGGGAGGAAAGCGGAGAGGGTTTGGGGAGGGGGAGGAGGAGGGAGGAGGTGGGGTGGGGTGGGAAGGGCCGCGACCTGAGGCCGCCCCGCGTGGAATTAACGCCCTGTTGTGTGTCAGCCTCGCCGCTAACGACGTTAATGTTGATTTATGCAGGCGCCCGATAAAGCTGGGCTGCCATGGCGGCGGCGGTCGCCAGGTCCTCAGAAACGGATTGACGCGCTGAGATTTTGTTCTTGATTTGCACAATGGTCGTTTAGGCGACCTAGCGTTTACAGGACAGCTTAAGAAGATATTTTCTTGGCAGATCATTCATTTCTTAAACTGTTCGCTTCCATTAACTGTTCAGTAGCAAACGGTAGATCCGAATAATTATATGTAATTTGCGATCCGGTGGGTTAAGAAATTATGTGATGTCGAAAATTATTGGTATAATACGTGTAACCTTTCTAATTATGATCAAGGAGAATATCGCCAAGGAAAGGAATACTCCAAAGCTGGTAGTGCTGGAAGTGTAGCACTCTTAGGTGGAAAGTAAAAAGGTTTGGAACATCGCTTCTTTCCTTCCCATAATGTGTCTAATGTGAATCTACTTCTTGAGTAAGTGTTTTTAAAAGTTCGACATAAAAGTAACTTTGTGGGTATGAAATTGTAGAGAGTTCTGTTAGTGGTTAATACGAACATTTATACTGTATCATTCGCTCGTACGTCATGGTGGAGTTCAGAAAATTAAGAGGGAGCGAATGTAAATATGTTGGTTACCTACATTTATGACTGGACAGAAGTCGGTATTGGCAAACACTGTCAGATTTTTTTTCAGAGTACAAATTATGAATCCAATAAGTTTTAAGTTACTGTTCATAATGAACTTATATATAAAATTGTTTATTCCGCTCAATTTCATAAAGATAATTAATGTCCCAATATTCGCGCATTATTTAATCAATCTGCTCATTCCAAGAGAAGAGAACCCGCACTGTTACAGACACTGACAAGGAGACTGCCGCAAACAAAGAAGTAACATCCCTCCGCGCCTACCATGACATAACAAGCATGGCGTGCTTCCCAAAGTAGGAAACCGTTTACCTCAACAAATTAAGGAGCCAGACGCACATAGCAGGGGGTTGGGGGCCTTGTCGCCGTGCCCCGCCCCGCCCCCCTCCTGCCCCCTTCCGGGCCCCGGGGCACGCGTAGCTGCGCCTGTGTGCGGCGTGCGCTTCATACCACGCCGCGCCGCGCTATGTTGCTTGTCTTCGCCAGTTTGCCTTATTCAAGCCCAAACTATTTTAATTAAAGAGCCCGGTAATTTAACTACACAAATCTTCCAAGTTTAAAAGAAGACTGTCTGAAGGAGGATGTATTCAAAACCCATACGCGCCGTGTAACACGAGGTCGTGAAGGCTGCGCCTCGCGCGGCTTCGCTCCCCCATTCCTCCCCATCCCCTCCCCTGCTACGAGTCGCCCCGCCCGCCCCGCCCACCCCGCCACTCGCCTCGTCCCGTGCTTCCGGAGCTGTTCTGTTCGAGGTCTTCAGGTTTCCCTACGCGTTATGCGGCGACAACCTGGCATGAACCACCCGTCACAAAGTGGTCCTCTTCATTCATCTCACCCACGTCCTCCCTCTCCTTTCACTTCACGTTCCTCTGCTGTGCCTCGTTCCTGACCCGTCTCTACCATCACCGCCACCAACGTCACCCCCTCTCTATTGCCTCCACCGCCACCTTTGCTATCTTCACTGCCACCACGGCCGCACCGACCGGGATTCATATTTCAGCGCGGCAGTTTCATTATGATCGCACGCGCATATTGCGGCTCGGCGAATCGATCAGGCGAGTGATCGATCAGGGCAGCGGCGGCGAGTCGCCGCGCCGTCGACGGGGACGGACGCGTTTCTTCGGCGCGCCGCCCCCGCTCGGCCCTCGCCGCCTCCCACGCCACCCCCGCCGCCATCGCCGCCTCCGCCTTCTTGCGAGGTGGCGCCGCGTCGTGCCCTCTCCCATAAATTTACGCTCTTTCATAATCCGCGCCTGTCGGTGCTGACTTATGGCTGGTTTATAGCAACGCTTCCGCGTTTATTGTATCAGAAGACACGTCCTCCAATATCGGGGCGGCGAGCGGTGCTGCCTATCTTTCAATGAGTTACGTGTCGGGAATTAATATTTTCGAAATTGAATTAAGGGTAGTAAAAACGTAATCTTGCGCCATGTATCGAGGCAAACATGTGGCGCGTCGTGGGTGACAGATAAGTGCGACGCAACAAGTTCGCGCTCCGGCCGCGTCGAGCGCGCGTGCGGTCGCGTCTGAGGTCGCGCGAGCAGGGACAACACCGCGCGCGACATTGCCCCGAGAAGGCATTTGTCATTCGAAACTACTAGAAGTAATTGTTGCGGATACGAAAGTTTTCAGTTTGGTGCAAGTCGAAATACACACATCCATATCAAACGTCTTTTTTAATTTTTTTTAGAATATTCTAATCTTCATTTCAAAGGAAGTTTAAGAAAATATTATAAAGAAGTTGCAGAAAACACCTCATTAAAATATTTTGTCATAAATAGACTGATTGTTGCTTATTGCAATCCATAAACGTACGTACGTGATTATTTTCACGCACAGATGCATCTTTTTAAATCTGACTAATTTTTTGCAAAGGACGTGGTGATGAGAATGAGGAATTTCCTAGATCACGTCACAAATCTCTTTGTAACATATGAAGAAACGATAGAGTTTGGTCAAACTATTACGTTTCGTGCTGGTGAATACTCCGATGCTCCAAAATCAATTACAGGATGTGCTTCGAAATGCCACTCGGAGTATTTTATCTTGAAAATCTTCGAATATCATATGTCAAAAGATGTTTGGCTACATTGAAGCAATGTTCTTGGATACCTTGGAAACAGAGGAGTATCTTGTTTTCAATACTTTTTCCGCGCTAGCTTGGGAATATAACGAGTACACTGGTGTCTTTTAGTTAGTTTTTTTTTACATTCATGAACACATTATTCTAATTATTTTTGGATAAATTAATTTTTCTCACGGCCATTTTGCCAGGATATTCCAAACAATTTAGGCAATGGGTCTAAAAGTTTTGCGATCTTTATTATTTCTTCCTGTTTCAAATTCACCAACATAACCAATATTACTATTATTATTATTATTATTATTATTATTATTATTATTGCTCCACATCACGACTACAGATGTTATGAGTCGGTTGAGTATAAAATCTACTCCAGGTTGCAACCAGCTACCTAAGGAGCAGATTTAGTCGGTGCCTCTACTCTCGGTTCCTCTACAATACTTTGCGCAAAATGTGAGCTGTTCCTAATAAAGCAATTTCTTGCACTTCCCAGTCCTTTGAATGACCTGGAAGTTTAAACAAGTTCTTACAAGTTACAGATTTTGCGGAACAAATCCCAGAGATCCGATAACGATCGGAACGACCTGTGCTTTTACGCCCCACATTCGGCTGACCTCGATTTCGAAACTCTTGTATTAAAGACGTTTCTCCGCCTCCTTGGTTACGACATTTTGATCACAAGGCACAACAACATTTACCAGTATACAACTTTTTCTCCAAATCCCGGATAACAATATCCGGTTTGTTTGCTGCGATCCGTTTGAATTTGTTGGTCGTACATTATTGTACAGAGTCCAACCAATGTCAACTGTTTTGGTGAGTGTTCGTACCACTTGGGGCATGTGTTTGGAACTTCGAGGGCGGTACAGATTTGCTAGTGGAGGTAACTACACACCCTGTCGTGTCTTTTCAAGTATTCGGTCTTTGCTAGAATTGGACAAGCTGAGACGATATGATCAATGATTTCTACTTCTTCCTGGCAAATGCGGCATTTGTCATCTTGGGAAATTTTATCATAATGTGTTCTCAAAGCCTGATCTTGAAGAACTTCTTCTTCTTCTTCTTCTTATTATTATTATTATTATCATCATCATCAAATTATACTTTTATTTCCTGATTTCGTTTTTTTCTTCTTCTCGCCTGTTTCCTCATTTTCCTTGCTACGCTCCAGAAGTCCCTCACATCAGCCTCCAGCTCGCCAGCGCAGCCGCCGGACAGAGCGGGAATTAGTTGCGCCGCAGGGGATTTCGCCCCTCAGGAAAATAATGTCTCCGTCACTCCGGATTAATTTTTTGAGACCCCTCGTCACGCTCCCCTGACAACCGTGTCGCTGCCTGAAGGCTGTCAGCGGAGGCACTTGAAGGTTCTTGGAAAAAAATTTGAATTGTTTTAGAAGGGTTCTTCCGTGTTGTAGAAGAAACATTATGTTCTCGTCTTTTTACGTTCACATTGTGTCTCTTATACCAAGCTTTTGTTCGACTATGGTTATAAGTTATAAATGTCGAGTATTCACATGTAACGTTGCATTGAGCTTCAGTTTTATTTGAATGTGAGTAGTTCAATGGGTATTTTTTTGGATATCTGCTTGTCATCTACAGGTGAAAACAACATAAGTATATACGTTTTCATTGAAAATACTCTTTTTAACTACAGAGCCAACTTTTCCCCTTTACCAAATTTGCCCGAGACATACCGTTATCTGTCAATAACATTTCTTGGTCATTTCAGCAGAATCCTATCGAAAGATAATAGACATAAAAATTAACAGCGACATGGCAACTGATGAATGTAGAAGTGGAACTGCCCTAAAATCTCACGTACTGAAGCCAGGGAAATATTGTAACTCTCCGTGTCCAGTGATCTTTAAGTTCGACGTATCAAACGATCCACTGCGTGGATGATACTTCTCCATGAAGATAAAATGACACACGAAAGTCGGTCCTCACTCCCCCTCGAGGCTCTCATTCGGTGAACTTCAGAGGACGAGCTGTTCTTTTACGATGTACTCTTCCTGATATTAAAGAAAGGTCCGTTTTTTAGTCAGTCATAACAAAGTAATAGTGTCTGTTCTGCGCAAAAAACAGATTGTGAAGAAATTCAAGAGATCATTCGATCACCTTTTGATAGGAGTTTCAAGGATTTAGTTTTAGACATACTATGAGTAAAAGTGCCAAGAGAAAAGTATTCAACACGGTTTATAATAAGACAAAATTATAGTTGTGATTAACTATTTATGTGATGTAAAGTCATTCATAGTTTTGAGACAAGAGGTATTTATTAAGAACTCCTGGTTTTCCTGGTATTGGAATTACAATTATCTGTGCCAGTTTCCACTATGAAGGATGGTATCCGATGCGTATTATTCCATTAAAAATAGATGTTACGAGAGCAATGAGTTTCTTAGGCAGTTCTTAAGTATTTCCCCTGTAATACGATCATGTCCAGGAGCTTTGTGGTTTGGAAGTAATTTTAGTCCTGCTGTGACTTCTTTTGTTGAGAAGAATGTAATTGGCAGCGACATTTGAAGAGAAGATTCCAGGAATTCTATAATTTCTTATTCTTCAGTGAGCAAGTCTGAGGGGTATGGTTGAAATGTTTTCGTGAAATAATTTGCAAATTCTTCTGCCTTATCTTTTGCTGTTCTGGCCCAACTTCCATCCATTTTACAGAGGGGAAGGAATAGGATTTGTAGATCTTTTTAATTGTTTAGAAGTTTTCTATAGGAAGTAATCCGTTGCTTTTGTTGGTGATAGCTTTCCTATTAGTTCCTTCATTTCTTCCGAGTGAAATTCTTGTGATTTTCGTGTTAAATTGCGGGAAGTTCTGTTAAGAATTCTTTTGTCTGCTGGATGATGAGTGCGTTGCCATGTCTTTTTCATCTGTCTTTTCTCTTTAATCAATTACACTATTTCTGAAAGGTATTTACTTTTTTAAACACTCTCGTTTGTGGTGTTGCATATACTGCGGGCTGTTGGATGTGTTATATTAAGTATTCAACAGCATCATCAATGTCTTCTGGAGATTTTAGACGGACTTTGGCAGTGGTGTTATAGTTAAGCCAGCAGCTGTATTCTTCCCAGTTTGTTTTTCTGTTCGTAAGATATGTGTTTTCTTTCTTTTTAATTTCAGAAGAACTGATTGTCAGTATTTCTGGGGAATGATCAAATGATAGATCAAAAGATGGCTCTATTGTGTGATAGGTCTGCGCCATTCCCTTTGTAATGAAGATATCCAAAACATCAAGTATTTTATTACCATCCGTTGGCCAGTTTTTGTTACCATTCGTTGACCAGTGGGATTTCCTGATGAAATTGTTTGGAGTTTCAGTGTTGAAATGGCTCCTTCTAAAGCGCGGCCTCTTGTGGTTACCAGTCGTGATTTCCAGAGTTGTTTTTTCGCATTGTAGTCTCCTCCAGCAATAAACCTATAAAAAGTGCATTCTAAAGAATTTGATATATTGATCAATGGTTGGTTATCTAGTATTTTGGAGGGGAGTATATAGCTGAAATCACAAGAGAACCGAACTTGCCATTTACTTGCACAGAAGTGGCTTGCAGATAGTCTTCAGCATATTCTTCGTAAATACGAGTATTATGCCTGATTTTTGTTTTGATTATTACTGCTGTGCCTCCATGAGCTCTCGCATCTGGATGATTTGTGCAATAGACGACGTAATTTGGTATTCGCAGATAGCTTCTTTCAGTAAAATGCGATTCTGACACTAGAAATATGTCAATGTTTGCTTGGTGTAAAAACACTTCTACTTCTTTACGATGTTGGAGAATTCCGTTGACATTCCAAGAAACTATTCGCAGTAAATTATTCATAATTTCTTCATTATTGCAGTCTTGATATTAATTAGGCTGGAAATTTGTTCAGCTTGCTTCGCTAAGATGGACTCGAATTTTTTAAGTGATTCTTGGATTATGACTGTTAGATTATTATAATTTTGATTATCGATTTGCGAATAATGGGCCACTTTTGCATATGTGAGCTGTCTGCCAGTGATTCCTGATGATTGATTTCTCGTTGATGAACTTGAATTGCTACTTTCATTTTTGTTTTGCTTGGAATTTCTACTACCTTGCTTTTGTCCAGGATACTCGCTATTACGAATTTTTTGGTAGACTTCTCAGCCTTTATAATTTCTGGATGGTCACGGCTACAAAGAGCACATGTAGCTGGTGTGTCTCGTTTTAGTACAGGTCCGATTATCGTGATTCTTTCCGCATTTGACACAGCTATATGCAAGCGTCCAGTAACGATAACTGTGCTCGTCGGACTTGCATCCCTTACATTGTATTATTTCACGCTTTTTTGTGCGGTGGTTCAAAACTTATTTTTGCATGTAGTAAATTACCTTACGGGTGTGTAAACATCATGAGCAATTCAATGTAATATTTCACATATATGAAATCGTTGCTTGAGGCAGAATATATATTTCGAGGAGAAATACTGTGAATCAGATCTTAAGATATAGCTCCTCAAAAATGCGATAAAGAGTTAATAAGTAATTGTAACTTAGAAACTTTTAAGAAATTCTAAGTAACATGACCATTTAATAAAATGTAAGTTCGTTTGAAGAAGAATGCTATTAGTGTACACATGCAAAGAAAGGTTTACTGCACAAGAGCGCTGCAAAATTTTATTGCTTACGGTACGATTCATGGTGCATAGACTCACACAACAATCCGTTGCTTAATATTTGATTCACAGAGTGCCTTCGGGGGACATAAGAAAAAGTAAATGAATTGGAAATAAAATATATTAAATACTACTTTAATTGATTGATGTAATTGATCTTAGTCTGTCAATGATTTGCCATCCACCTGGAATAGTCCAAACATCATTTTGCAAATATCCTTCATGACACAATTATGTAAAACATTACCCATTACATTTATTAATCTTATCTTCCTCACCGCCACTCTGAAATGAAAAGTACAGAAATTATCATCTAAATGTAGCTCTGTATCCCATTCTTAGTTACTATGAGTTGCGTGTAAATTTTATATGCTTAACATCACGTTTCAGAAGCAAGAGAGTAATATACTACTCGATATGCATATCGTTCTCTCATGTCCCTATCGTCGTTCTTTAACGCTTGTGACATTGAATACATAGTAAAGTAGACGTAAACTGCGGTATTCTTGGTCTTTAATAATGGCAGCTCTAATTTTGTTCGCGGAAACAGAAGTTCCCCTAATACCCTCTTTCAGCGCGAATCGCTGCAGCGTGGGGGCGCCTGCAGAGCTGCACCGGGCAGGTGGCCTGCGGAATGCCTGTTTATGGGGTGGTGGCGGGGGGGGGCAAAAGTGTCATGAGGAGCGTCGCGGGAGGGCGCGTGCGGGCACGCGGCCCAGCACGCAGCGCCCCTCGCGGCTCCCCGTGACATCAGATGACATTTTGACGTCGTTTTAAGTAGCTATTGACGGTGAAGGGCATTGTCTGCGAGATACGGGCGCTGCGGGGGCCGGCGGCGGTGGAGGCGGCGAGGACGGCGCGAGGGCGGCGGGGGCGGCGAGGACGGCGCGGGGGCGGCGGCGGGCGCAGCTCTGCGGCGGAGATGTTTCTTAATTATCTTCTCCTCGCGCAGACGACCGCCCTTTGTTTCCCGCCCGCCTCGCTCTTTACGCAAACTTTGAGTGACGTTAATTCTTTATTTATACGCTAACCGGTTTTTCTGGAAGAGAAGAAAAAGAACATTCTTGCATGTGACAGCTATTCATAACTTAAGTATATTATTTAGAGCGACTAGCTAGGGGTATTGTTGCCTCAAGTTTACATTCATTAAACGTAATAATAGATACAGAAAATAGAAATCGAGTCGAGGGGCATAATGCGAGATTAGCGAGCGAGCAACGTGCACGTTATTCAACGTCTGCACAGGGGGCAGAAGCGGCAGGGCGCGGCGGGGCGCGAGGCGGCCCGACGAGCGCCGGGGAGCGCATACTATTACGTATAAAGGAAAAGAAAAATGAAAAGACTTGCGGATGAGAACAGACCTAAGAGAAAGCAAACAAGTACACGTCTGCGTTTGACGTCCTGCATTCAGCGCCCGCTGCCGCGACTCATCTGAATAAAAGGCCACCATCAGGTTCGAGGACTGATCCATTGTCTCGGGATGTTGGCATTTCACATCGGCCGCCCGGAGCCACCGCCGCCGGGGTTCTGCCCGCCCCGTCCCGCCCCGTCCCACCCCCGGCCCCCCCGCCGTCGGCCGCCCCGCGATGCAATCTCCTTGTCCCCGCTCCCCCTTCGTCGCCGGCACCGCCTTCTCGGTGTCGCCAATAACGAGCAATAGTAACGCCAGCGCCGGGCCAGAAAAATGGCGTTACGATATCTCTTCCTGGCAAGCAGGAAGTGCAATTTAAGTTTTGGACTCGAAGAAGGAACGTGATCGCATTGAGTTATTTGGGCGGAACCGGGACGAGGTAGAGGAGAGAAAGAAAGAGAGAGAGAGAGGGGGGAGGCAAGAAGGGAAGTAAGAGGGAGACGTCAGAGAAGGGAGAAGAATGGAGAGGACGCAGGTCTAAGGCAAGACGACAAGGCGGAAGCGGTTGGGCGACATGGTGGAATTGAAGTGAAAGCGTGACGGGGAGGGGAAGAGGAAAGTGACGAAACAAAATGACTTAAAGTGAAGAACTTGAGAGAGGGCTTCGCAGGCGAAAGATCAATGTGACCGGGAAAAGCGACGGACGAGCAGAGAGAGGGATAGCAAAGCTTAGACAAAGCCAACGAAAGGAAAAGTCTACGGAAAGACGATATAAACACCAAGTAGGGACGAAAACGGAGAAAAAGCGGATTCACGAGTAGCAAAGCGAACACGCCAGAGAGCTAAAACGAAGGTGGGAAAGCGGGGGCGGAGAGAAAGTCACGTGAGAGTTGACCAGGGAGGGGAGATCCCAGGGAGGCGGGGACGCCAGTCGACTCGCAGCAACGAGGTACAACCCGGGCGGCGCGCCGGAGTCGAGAGAAAGATCATAGCGCACGGTAAAATATGAAAGTTTAAAATGAGATAAAAATTGTATTAAACTCCGTTGACAAAAACCATCAAAGCGACGGGCGATTTATAAGAAGACATTTGCATACCACCCCGCGGGGGCGTGCGAGGCGGCGCCTTTTCCCTTTCCCTTCGACTTCATTCGTTCGCCCTGGGCGGATGCTTAGGGCGCACTCACGCGAACGCAGACGGAAATAACCGTGCGCCGTCGCGATCGGCAATTGCTCAGGTGCCACGACAATAAATGTATTATTTGTGAGAAGTATTTGTCTGTGTGATAATAAAATGTCTTTTTTAATAGAAAAGCGAATATTTTATTTTGTTGATACGCAAGAATTTAGTGAAAAATACGAGTGATTTTATTTTCCTTAAATGAAGGAAATGAAAAGTTGGTTGCAGTTAAAATGCGTACTATTTGGGTTTTCATGGGAAAACAAATTAAATGGGAGACCGAGGAAGTTTCGGAAGGGTTTAAAGCCAATTTGTTGGAAATGAGATTTTTAATTTACTACACGATACATCTAATTTTGGCCCCTTCACCCGGGATGAGCAACTTGATTGAATATGGAGGATACGTATGTTGTTGAATCTTTCCAAATTGCATCGTACATGGAAACTTCTTGGATGAAACAAATTCGATAAGAACACCCATTAATAGCATGTAAGATAATAGTCCTTAATTGACTTGCGGATTCCCTCATTTCGCAGGTTCCAACCAAAAAAATATTTGTTAAAATATATGAAAGAAACGATTCACTACGTTTAGAATTCATTCCCTCGTTAGAAACGTCCCCATTTCATGATTCCATATTTAGCATCAATTCTTAAAAATCCATATTTTAAAAGGTTAAAAACCGGGAGTAAAAATAAAACAGAGCTCTCGTTATTTGTATACAATCGGACTGTGTGCCCATTGACTGTATCAGAATCCTCGCGTCCCGGCGTTCTGTGGCAGGGCTCTCCACTGCCGCGGCGTTGCGCAAACCAACGGACAAGCCCCGCCCCGCCCCGTCCCGCCCTGCCGCTCCGCACCTCTCCCCGCCACGCAGCCAGCGTTTGAGCTACGCCTCAAAGTAATTCGATTGAACCGAGTCGGTAAGCGCGGCTTTGAAAAAGTTGACGGCGTAATTAACTGAATCAACTTGTAGCGTCCGTAGCGCCTCTTTCCCTCTCTCTCTTTTTTCATCCTCGGCGCGCTTTTGTTTATGCATGTGGGTTGGCACTAATCAGCGGGGTGGCCGTTCGGGAGGGACATCGGGTGATCTGCAGCTGCTGCCGCCGCATCGCCGCCGCGGTAGCCATCTTCTGCTCTGCGGAGCGCGATCTTCCTTTGTCGCGCGGTGTGGTGAGACGCGGCGTAGCGTCACCCCGCTGCGCGTCTCACTCCGGAAGGCGGTGACCTATACGCCGCGCCCGCTCGCGCTCGTACGAGCCTTGCGACCTAAATAGTCTGCTCTGATTCTTTAGTTGGAGCCTGATAGGCTCTTGATGGAGATCTTGTGTTCGTAGTACCCTTCAACCGATCCCTCTAAGCTTCAAGTTTCTCCCGTCTTTTCTCTACATTTTTCTGCGTTTTATTCTTTCCCTTCCTTTGTACCGTTATCTTTGAATTATTATTTTGTTTCTTCCCGCCATTCCTTCCATATTTTCCACTACGTAATTTTCTGGTTATTCTTTAGTAACTTTCACTTTGTTTGCTTTTACTTCTTTCCCCTCTTAATAAATAAATATAAAAAGAAGGGAACGTGAAGTGGTTCGTCAAAGGATAGCAATTAAAAAGGCGGTTTAAATATACAAGTCTCTTGATTCTGGAAAGTCTCTGTTAGAAAAAAGTACACAGTATTTTTGAGAAGGCTTAACACAATAATATTTCCATAATTACTTTATTCATTCAATGACTAATTTGATTTTTCACAAAAAATACTTGTTTACGAAACAGCAAGGCACTCTTTTACTCCAAATTCAACGTGATTTTGACTTAGCATTTGATCATCATGTAGTAATTGGTCACATTATCACGCTAATTGTAAATTTACTTGCAAGGTTGCAATAATTGAAAAATATGTCTATTAAGCATTATTTTCGAGTGAAATTTCAATGCATTTTTTCATTGTGCTCTTGTGAAGGATAATAATCCCAATGAGACATAATATGTAAAATATTTAAAGAACCAAGGTCGACGGAAAGTTGGTGGTGAAAAATATAATGTGGCTTCAGCTTCTTTGTAGAATGATCCCACAAAACATTCATTAGGGAAAGGTGAATAATATCTGCTCATTATGAAGACGTTACTTTCGAGCTCTTGTCTCTTGATGCGGCGTGTTAACAGCAGGGGGGTTCGCCCTCCATTTAGATTTTGACCCCGCTGAGTTGCGGTTGAGTTGAAGTCTCCCTTCTTTTCCTTGTGGTGTCACTCAGGCGATTAGTTACGTCTCGTCGCAATACAATAAATCCCAGAGACATTTTTCTTCCATTTCAAGTCAATTAGCTAAGGTCAATTGGACGGTAATAAACGGATGAGCTCTGACCAACATTTATCAAAATCAACTTTGAAAGAAGATTGAATGAGACTGTAACGTTCACAAATATAAATTATGTATTCAATTCAGGAATGAACAACACGAAAATGATAGAACTTACAAAGTTCAAAATTTCTCCCTAAACACACCGTAGGAATATTTCCAGATATCGTTGCCTTAGAAGAAAATCAAAGTATATAATGATTTTTGACGAATTTCTAATGAATTCGTCGAATTTAGAATGAGAGGAAGAAATAATAATTTCCAAAAACAGTAAGATTATAATTATACGGTTGAAATAGATATGGAAAAATCATTCAAAATGCAATTAACGGCGATACAGTTTCATGTAGTCATAGTTGGTATTTTAAAATAGCTACAACAGTCATCAGAACTAAAATGAATGCTTTTTACATGGTGACTAAGCCGAACTTAGAAGTGGCATAATACATGCCAACCATTATCTCGCAGTTTTTTAAACAACACATTTCCAATCGTTTTTTGGGAGAACTAATTATTTGCATGGGAGTTATTTTCAGGTTTTAAATATTGTAGTTGACGTTATTATCCCAGTTTCACCACTTTTAGCACATCATTCACAACGTTCCAAGTATTGCTTTACCTAAAAGGCCTTATATCTATTTTTACGATATTATGACAAAAAGGAATCACTCTTTAGGAATTCATGAAAAATGATAGTACCATCTTATGTTTAGTGATTTTACAAGTTACTCAATTACTGAACTTGGCAGCGTAATATCTAATATGCTACATGAGAGTAGTATAAGTGTTAGATGGTCAATAATTATAAGCAAATAACATCTGGTTTGCTTGATTCTGTTTCGCTTCTAAAGATTAATATGTTGTATAATGTAATGACATTCAAATAAGATCAGAAGTTCGAAGTTCAGTGATAATCTGTAACAACTACACAGAGCATTCTCAGAACATTCTCTCTCAACACACTCCCCTTCATCTATTAGCTAACGACAAAACCAGGACTAATCTAAACCCGACCGCACATGCATCCTTCGCAAGCGAAACTGCCCGTCGTCAAGATCCACAGTGACTGCTCCGCAAAGAGCAAAACTCGGTTCCGAATGTCTAGCGCGTAACAAGACCAACTCGTTACGCGCGTGTTTCTGGCGGGGGCGACTTGGCCGGCAATTACGACCGCGGTGGCGGCGGCGGCGGCGGTCTGCACAGGACGGTATCGCGACCACCGCCGTCCGGTCGAAGGACGGCGGCGGCGGTGGCGGTGGTGCCGGGCGCCCACTGCATCCGGGCACTCAAAGCGACGCCCACTGCCGCTCGTCTGTGGTGCGGACAAGGCGATGTGGGCATACGGGCGGCGGTGGCCGCGGCCGCGCCGCAGCCAAGTTCCTCTTGACGGCGCACAATGGAGCGCCGTTAATTGCATCTGCGGGTGCGGGGCGGGGAGGCGACCGGGGCGGAGGCCGGGGTGGAGCGGGGTAGAGTGGGGCGGGGTGAGAAGGCGAGGTGGCATTCGGAACGGGAGGGTGGGGTGGAAGAGTGCGGAGCGGCAACGTGGGGCGGGGCGTGTAGGTGACCACGGCGGAGGGTGGAGGGGTTGAGTGGGATGGAGTATGGTTGAGCCGGCGGAGCGGGGTGGAAAGGGGAGGCGGCATCCAGGATGGGAGGGTGGGGCGGGGAGGGAAGGCGCAGTTGAGCAGGGTGGAGTGAAGCGAAGCGGGGCACGTGCCGGGGCGAGGGCGGGGAAAGGCGGGGTGAGGTGGCGACCAGGGTGGAGGCCGGGGTGGAGCGGGAGAGGGTGGGGTGGGGCAGGAAGGCGGGCTGGAGCGGGGCTGGTAGAGGCAGTCTGAATGAGGAAGCGTAGCGTGGAGCGGGGTGACGGATTGGGGTGACGCGGCGGGGGCGGGGAGATGCGGGGCGGGGTAGGGCAGACGGGGGAGGTAGAAGGGCGACGACGCGAATGGGCACCCGACGATTCTTTGACCATTTGCTCCGTGCTCCACAAGGGCGATCTCCAGACGGCAGCGTCCGTTCTCGAAGGTCTGTCACTGTGGAAAAGCTTGTAAAGATTTCTTACGAAAAGCCACGGACAGAACTAGACTTTTAGTTCTATTTCTCTTACTTCTATTTTATGGGTAAAGGATTCTCCGTGCTTCGTTGGAAGATTCGCCAGTATGATAATCATTGGAATTCGAAATTCACAATTGCACTGTAAAATCTATTTAGCGAAATTTGAAATTTCTCATCGTGTGCTTAAAAGTTGTCATTTGCTGTACTATATCCAGTGTTGTAAGGTAGAGCATTGTGTTCATATAATAGTTATGGTATGCGCCATTTGCTTGATTAAAAAAATTGGAAAATTTTATCAAGCTTATATTTTGTTTAAAACTACGCCTAATGTAATTTAAAAGTACCAAGACATGTCATTGTCACGACGAGAAAATAAGAATACTATATGCTATTAATGGTATGAACATCAGAAAGAACTCCAATAATTTCGATTGTATTATAACAGTACTTTGTTGTTATATTACAAAGCAATACATGCTTTCAAATCATATATAATTTTGTTTTAATTAATTGCATTTCTATGAATCTTTTCAACAAAATACATTTGAACGTGAAAGGATTTTGCGGTTTTCAATTCATCTAATTAATGAAATCAAATTCTATAATTGTATTCTCACATTCACACAAATGAGAGACATATGTTTTTATTGTGATATCTATAGCAAAATGAATACATTGTATTAATTGCATTATTTTTTTCTTGGAAACTTATTTTATTTAGAAACTAACTTCAATATCTTTCTGCGAAAAATAGTTTCTATAAATTGTAAACTGAATACATTAAAAGTTTATATAGACCTCATTAAGTCTCTTAATAAAAAATTATCTGTAAAAAGATACTAAAAGTATTCGTAGATATTTATTGAAAACAACGGAATTAATTCCTTTAAATTCAATTCATATTAAAATATTTATTCAAGCACACAAAAACAACAAAATGCGCAACATCTGCATTAAGAGAAATTAGAATTCATTGACTAGAGATTTTTGTTTGTGAGCTTTGTGTAGTTTTAGTGTTTAGTTTTGCATTACTTTGAAATTAACTTACTTTGAAATTATTAAAGTATATTTCCAGTTTTATAGCGTGGTTAAGAGTAATGATGGACGTATTGTTGAGGACGATACGCCTTGCAATTCGTAATAGAGAAAATAATTTCTGTAATAATTACTTATTTACAATTTACTTGCAAAATTCACTGAATATGGATTATGAATATTGTTCCAATTACATATTTTTTTTAGAGTTCAAATATTGGGTAATTTTAGATCACAAGGCAAAATAAAATGTAGTTTGTGATTATTAAATATATTAATAATAAAATTTATGCTGTAAAATTATCACAAATAAATATTCCTATTTACATCCTTCAATGTATATGATACGCATGCACTGAAAGTACACATACACTCTCTCATTTACAATAAAAAAAATGAGATTGTAGAGGATACGTATTTAAAACTTTTTGGGGCATTAGTGAACCGAGCATAGACAGCGACTTACCAGTTAATGTGTAGCGTTTTATGAGAATTGCGACAAATACAAAGGAAACTAATTTTTACAATATTTCACCAGCATTCTCAACAATGAAACTCGCTGTCAATGGAAAAAATTGTATGGCAAAAAATAAATGAAAATATTTAGATATCAATACAGTTGTTTGATTGTTTAATTTTAATAGACAATGCATATTTTCATTTCATTAGTTTTCTTCTCATGTTTTGATTATCTGCTGGTAGATTGTTAAATATGAATTCCAGATACTTCATGTACAACCCAATAAGTTTGGGAAAAATATAAATAACATTTGAACACTAAAGGCTTGTGAGGTTTTCAATTCACCTGATTAATGGAACAAAAATTCTTTTGGCACATTCGCAGAAATGTGCTTTTATTTTCGTATCTGGTGAGAATTATGTAATTGCAATATATTTTTCTTGGAACCCTTTTTTATTTAGTAACGAGTATCTGTGTCTTTCTGCGAAAAAATAATTTCTATAAATTGTTACCTCAATCCATTAAAATTTTATATAGAATTCACCAATGTTCTGAATAATAATGATTTATAAAAGAGATTACTTCGAAATGCACGTAGGTATTTATTGAAAGGAATGGAGTTAATATCTACAACATTCAATTCGGATATTAATATTTATTCACGCACATAAAGTAAAAACAAAATGCATAATATCTGCGTGAAGAGAAATTAGAATACATATCTCTGAAGAGTTTTGTTTGAATAGCTTTGTTTGTCTTATATTAAATGAAAATTATCAAAGGTTGATGACCGATCGTATTTGTTTATTCTTTCATTGGCCGCAAAAGTTGTCAATATATTCGGTGAAAATTGTCAATATAGTCTTCCCGAAAATTGTCGATATATTAAGCAAAATTTGTCAAGAGGGAATTTTGCAATTTATCTATACATTGTTTTAATGCGGAGAGTTGGGACTGCGAAATCCGGCACACGGCATCGTGAACAGACAACGCGCCATTTTTCTGTGCGGTATCAAGAGTAAATAGAAGCGAGCAGCGCGAAGCGCTTCTTATTCCGTCGCGCGTCCAACCTCTACGTCCTCGGGCCCCGCCCCCCTAGCCGCTTCGCTCTCCTTTTCGTGCCACGTGCCGCTCGCGAGGATCGAAGTCGCGGCAGCGGGAAACGAAGTTTCATTTCTGCGAGAGTGGGTATTTTTTGAAGGGTCTTCAATCTCCGAAATAGCTTTCGCCGGTTGAAGACGGAATTGCGTTCTAGAAGGCGGCGAAACTTCACGTAAAATATGTAGGCGCGTATAATCTTTAAAAATTAAATTCTTTATTTTCCTTTCCCTTCCCTCCTTTGGATGTTAGTCGCCTGTGTAACTGTAAGCCTTCGTTCCATGGTTTCAATTACGTCCTGTAGTTATGTTCTCCAGAAATGATATTTTAGAGCTGTAGATTTTAACAAGCGCATTAAAGTGGTTTCATTTGGTGGTTGCGCTGAGAGGTTTTATATGAAGAAAAGGGGTGCAGGGCGGGGAGCGGACGGCGCGAGAAGCTGCGGAACGCGCGGGCGGCGGGAATGGAGAGGCGCGGGTGGAGGGGCGTGGCGGGGAAAGGCGGGGCGGGGCCCAGGCGGGCGGGCGCGCCACTATATGACATCCAATTCCAATGTTCTTCCCCGGCGCCCCGCCCGCCTCTTTCCTTTCCCCTCCGTTTCTCCCCAATTTAGCCGGCTACATCTCCCTTCACAGCGCTCCGAAGTGCCATTAGACAAGCTGAATAGTGAATACATAGCTTTTAGTTTCCCATATCCCTCATCAAGCCGCCCCGCTCGAGATGGCGAGAGGGAAGAGTAGCAGCCGGCGATGGCGGCTGCGGCGGAGGCGGCTGACGAAGAGCGTGCGGGAGTGGGTGAGAGAGAGACAGAGCGCTGGAGGGAGAGAGAGGCAGAGACAGAGACGAAGGGAGAATGAGACAGAGAGCGCGCGGATTAACACAAAGTGCTGCCAGCCTCATATAGGCGGCCGGAATTACTCGTCCCGCATCCAAGACGCGCGCTACAATCGAGACGTTTCTTCCGGCGCATGGCGGCGGTGCCGGCGGCGGCTTTATCGCCTCATCTCGCCCAGGCGCTCCGCCCCTCCCACCCCCGCCCCGACAGCGCACCGTCGCCACCGCGGAATCCGCGCCTTGCGCCGCTCCAATTCGTCCGGCTGCTGCGGGGGCGGGGCCGTGCGGGGCGGCGCGAAAGCGGGTGCGGGGCGCAGCGAGGGCGGGGTGCAAGTGGAGGCGGGTGCGGAGATGAGTGTTGGAGGGAGACGCGGGGCGGTGACGAGAGGGCACAGGCGTGTTCGGTGCGGAGTTGGGGGAGAGGGAGGGGAGGCGGATGTGAAGGGGGGAATGGAAGGGGTGGCGATGGCGGGTGAGAAAGTAGATGGGTTGCAGAGAAGGCAGAGGCTGACGTGGTGGAGGTTATGAAGGCGGGTGCGGTGGCGGTTACGGAGCGCAGGCGCAGACGGAGGAGAATGTGGGTGTGGACGAAGGAGCTCAGATGGTGGCAAAGATGGGTGCTGAGTGTGGAGCTACGGCGAGGTAGGGGGGATGGCGGAGGCGTGTGAAGACGCAGAAACAGTTGCGGAGCGCAGTTAGGGAAGGGAGGGGGTTGGGGACGCAACCCGATGAAGGACGGCGCAGGGCGGTACCAATGTGATGATTCCATCTTAGGGACATGACTGAGATGGGGAGATGCTCGTTGAAGATCTATGATGAATGAGAGGGATGGATATCAATAACATACAATTATAGGAAAGGACAGTTGAATTAGAAAAGAAAAACAAGAAAATAATTTTAGTTGATGAAAACAAAAACATGACGAAAAACATGACATGAAGAAAACGGTACTGATAATAACTCAGGTTTTATAGAAGAGAGAAGTGTTGCAATCAAAGACAAGAAAAACGCAAAAGGGGAATATTTAAAAATGAGCCTTGAAGGTTCTTATAAAAGACAGAGCTTTTTCAGAAAAAAATTCACCTAGGTCGTCAAGGCCACCTGAGAAATTCATTTTGTTGTACCTGTCATTTAAGGAAATGCAATAAGAACCAGACAACATACAAAAGAAAAAAAGAGCAAAAGTGGGGAGCCTGAAATTAGTCGACAATTGCAACGAATCACATTAGCGCAGAAAGTTCTAAAAATCATTAATGACATGAACATACACGGCAGATGGTGCGTCGGCCAGTAGGACAGCGGGGCGAAGGCGGAGATAGCAACGCTCCGGCGCAACGGCGACGGTGAGGCGGCGAGGGTCGGGAGGGGGCCTCTTAAATCCGAACGCCTTCGCTGCCTCCGTCGCCGCTTCATACGAGAACAATGCCCCTTTAATGCAGTCGTCCCGAAATTTCACCAGTCGTTTCGTAAATCCCATTAAGAGCGATGCGGCCGAGAACGCGGAATTCGCCCTGCGCGCACGCTTGGCGCCACGCGGATCAGGCGGCGACGCGACGGAGAAATTGACGGTGATGGTGACGGTGACGGTGACGATAGTCAAGATGACCATGACGTGGTTGGTGCACATGATGGAGGGAGATGGTGACGATGGTTGCAATGCTCTGTGTGCACCGCCTGGCGCCACGCGGATCAGGCGGCGACGCGTCGGTTAAACCGACGGGGACGATGACAGTGATGATGTGAATATGACCGTGGAGTGGTTAGTACATATGATAGAATGATATAGTGATGATGGTTGACGTATTGGGATTGTGTTAGTGAAGCTCGAGATGGCGGTAGTGTTGAAGGCGGCCATTCGAGATTGTGTTTTTGAACCCGGTGGTGGCGACAGTGAAAATGTTATACTGACTGTGACGGTGTGGATAACGAAGATGGTCGGAGCGTGGTTGGTGCGTGTAATGGAGGAAGTCCATGGCGATGGTTGTCGTATTGGAGTGATGTTAGAGAAGTTAATGATAACAGTACCGTTGAAAAAGATGTCAATGAGGGTTTGTGTTGTTGATGCTGTCGATGACAACAGTTAAAATGTTACGCCGCCGGTGAAGGTGACGAAGTGGAAATGGTTGGGGCATATGATAAACGGAGACGTGCCGATGGTTGTCTAATTGGGGTGGTGTTGTGAAGTTGATGATGGCAGTAGCGTTGGAGATGACAATGTGAGATTGTGTTGTTGATGGTGAATCAATGTAAATGTTGGTGGTGCATTGCTGTATTTGCCGATGGCAGACAGTACCGAGGCAAATATTGGCGTGAAGACATTGGTGAAGTTGGCAGTGGCGGTGGCGATGAACATGATGGCATTGGTAGGACTGGTGCAGGAGATGTCAGTGGCGGTGATGGTAAAGAACACAGTGGTGGGGTGACTGCATGTGGTATGTTGGGTGCAAAGTAATAATGAACGTCATTGTACCAACCTGTTGTAACATCTGCAGAGTTAATATTATTCTTTTGATGAGATTAGAGCTCATATTGAAGCAAACCGTTGGCTGCAAGTAGATTGTATAAAGACGTCAATAAAAATCGACAGTCAACAGTTGGTCTGTGTAAATTGCATAAAAACCGCAGACAGACAAATAAAAAGGCACACTAGATTGTATTTATATCAAACCAGTAACTAATACCATTGCGTTGAATTTTATCTTCATGTATAGCGATGTTGTTCGATTTTCCTACATTTTTATTTTATTTTCATTTTCTACCGATATCCGTACGGCGTTCCGCATCAAATTACTTTTAAATCCCTAAATGTAGTGGAGAATAATGGCTCAAAAGCAATTACAAAACCACCGCCTTTCGCGAAATTGCGAGATACAAGAGAACAGCTCTTCCTGATATGAATAAAAGAGTACACAAAAAAAACTTTATACAACGGGAGCCGGAAAATCTTTTCAACACGAAAAGGCATCGCTGCTTTTCCAAACATTCTAAATAACTATTTTGTTGGGGTGAAATATACTTGTAAAGAAGAGTACATATGTCGAATAATGCAAGTCAGTCTAAGAGCCCATTTTCACATTTTCTTACGAAATCCCCTTTGAAGCCTTCCGCAGCCTCCTTAAAACCGTTCAGGTCCACGTACACGCTGCTCAGACTGTACCACTGCGAAGCCCATCACCGGAGGGAGAAAGAATCCGTCAAAACAATTAAGCAACGCGATCGGAAGCAATCCGCTACAATTTCACACGCAGTGAGCTTGTCAATAGCAGCGCTGGGAGCGGCGCCGGGCAGTGGAAGGGGAGGCGGCGGCGGCAGCGGAGCGGGCCCCGCCGGACGTGGGACGTGGGACGTGAGAGAGGAAGACGCCGAAGGCGGAGGATGGGACTGGAGCGAGGACGGGCCTGTCCGGAAACACAAGCCTCTCCGACTTTATTGTTTCGCGTTTCACCAAGTTAGGGAAATACACTTGATGTGTGTCGTGTTGGAATTGCATTTCGAAGTGTGCTAAGAATGAACCAAAACCTTTGTGAAGAATTCAGAAATTAACGTTTGTTGAGTCGGGTCGCTATTGGAATAGATTTTTTGTGGCTGGAGAGCACTTTTTTGGAAGTTGAAATGCACAACGGACCAAGCAACCAACCAGCTGATTTAATAGACAAATAATATACATATTTAAGTATTTCATTTTCATTAAATATATTTAGATTATACATTATTTAATTATTATAAGGTACATTAATTTTTAAAAAGGCTGTTTCCAGTTTGGAATTTCTCACATTCTCCTCCTTGGGTTTGCCCCTGACTAAATGCATTTGAAACATTAATTAATTTGTAAAGTCAAGCGCTCTGGAACGCAATAGTAGCAACACAAATTACTTATTCTGGCAATACCAGCTAGAGTACTCAACAATTCTTGAACATTCATGAAATTCGTTTTGTATCTGAAGTGTGAATCTACTTTCTGTTAAAAATGAATGGCTAAATGCAGATCATAAAATCATGTAATTCAGGTCATTCATGATTACAAGAAGTTTTAGTAATTAAATACATGCAATCGTACGATATTGCAATATTGGTATACAATATTCACCTAAAACTTGAGGATACTGTCAACTCTAGTTATAGTAAATCTCTGGGTACTAACATTTTTAGTTCTCTGTATCAGAGGTTCCAATAACTTGAAAATATAATACAATTTGTCAAATACGACTGAGTGTATTATTTCAAAGGAAAATTTCAAAATATACAATTGCCGCAAATTCAAAATATCAATAACTTCTTGCTTTCTTCACACATTATTGTATATAGTTCACACACTCTAAGTATCTTACTGCAATATAAATGCCCCTTGCTCTGGAGCACTTTTATTTGTGTATCTTATTCGACATCACACTCCTATTTTCTTCTAATCTGAAAGGCTCTCTTACAGAATTTATAACTTCCTAGTTAAGACGTTTTTCACTAGTTTTAGTATCATTTTTGTATCATTTTTGAGTTGTGTTACTATCCTTGCCGGGGGGCGATATACGAAACAACGAAATGCAACATTCTAGCAGTGTACTGTTCTTGAGCTGGTATTGGTGCTGCGAGCGCAAGCAGTCAGACGCAAGACGATGCGGCTGGCCGGCCCGCGGCGCAAGGAGCTGTCCGGCCAGGCGGGGGAGGGGGGAGGTCTGCTTGGGCCAGCGGGTGGGGTACCCGGCGCGGCGCCTCGCCGCGCTCGCCCCGTGAAGGACGGCCTGTGGTCACGGCGCGCCAGATATTGGAACACGGCAATCCCATCAGGCCCGGATTACGGGGCCGCGGAAGATATTCAGCCCGGTAATCGCGTCGGGACCCCTCCTTCCCGGGCGTCTCACCCCGTCCCCACTCGCTCCACCCCCTCCGTCCCCCATCCCCCCCGGCCACGCCTCGCTCCTCTCCATTCCTCCTCACCCCTTCCCCGCTCCTCCACTCTCCATCCTGCTCTATTCGTCCTCACCCCTCCCCCGTGTCACCCCCTCAGCCCTGCCTCCCTCTATTCCTCATTCCTTCCCGGCCTCTCCACTTCCCGGTACGCTCTATTCCACCTTTCACCTCCATGCCGCGTCCACCTTCGCCCCATTCCCCTCAGCTCAGCTCCTCTCCATTCCTCCTTACCCCTCCTTGCCATGCCCCGCCCCCTCCATTCCTCCTCACCCCTCCAGTCCCAGGCTCGCTCTATTCCTTCTCATCCTCCTCTCGTCCACCCCTCTCAGCCCCGCTCCTCTCCATTCCTCTTTGCCCTTCCTCGCCCCATCACTCCTCGGCCACTTCCATTCTTCCTCACCCCTCTCCGCCGCTCCTCTCCATTCCCCCTTCCCCTTCCAGCCGCGTCACGCCCCTCTCCTCTCCATTCTCCCTTATCCCCTCCCCCCTGCTACACCCTGCCGGCGCGGCGGCGCCTTATTCTAAAAGGCCGCGTCCGAATCTCCTCGCGGTGCCCGGCGCGCGGCTGAAAGGTCTCTGCGGTTCTGAAAATTGCCTTCGCGAAGGCGCGAAAATTGCCCGCGGTTCTCCTTCGAGCCGCTTTCGGCCCCGCAAAGTGCTCGGGGGTAATTGAAACTTTCATTGACGCAACTAGCGGCGGATCGCTACGCTTATTGTTGGGATTTGATGTAATTGGAGGTACAAGTTTTCCTTTCCGTTTATTAGACTGTGATTCTGTTCCTGGTACTGGGGAAAGTGATGACTGGATTTGTTTGCAACTTGTGCTTCTCGTCAATTATTACACCATGACGATTACGACGAATTGAAATGTTAAGAAATGGGAAAATTAAATTCTACACATTGTAAGAGAACGTTGATATTTATCAGAGGTAAAAGTTCATAAGAAATTTAAGTTGGCTTTGCAAAGAATTGCAGATTAAGATTATTAATTGCAGATTATTATTACAGAGAAGAAATAATACCCAAAATACAACCATCCCTCCCAGTGAAATAAATGGCAATTATTTTCCTATACATTTATCAAATGCATTATTTTTTGATACATTGATAAGTAATTTGAAGCAAAAGTCAGAAATACGAATATCTGTATTTAATCAATTACTTATTTTACGAAAACAATGAGTTCATGTTTATATTTATATTACAGGAATTTTTCTCAAATTTCATTTTGTTCACGATATTTTAACGACCGCACAGATTTCTGCAATATCATACGTATTTTATTGCTGTAATTATAACTTGCATTATAATTTTCGTATTTATAGAATGTTTTCTTCTCCAACAGTTTTCTGTGCTTAGTTTTATTTGTCTCTCCACTTTTTGTCAACATGGAAATGTGTATTTACAGTTATTATTTATGATATAATCTGGCATAATAATGGAAAATAGCCCTTGTGAATTTGATATGAAAATAAGAACGAACCAAAAATATGCAACTCTAATTATTTGACAATACACGCAACTTGATTGTTCATTAAAAATCATTACAATTTCAACATTTAGGTTCTGAAATCCACATACTTTAAACGAAGTGAACAAGACTTCACCTTATGAAGGAGAAAGATTTATATATTATGTCTTTGTGAAGCCATGTTTTGCCTTTCTTTCTACATTGCACATCCATGCGATTTGTGCATGTGCAAGCCTCGGGGCGAATCGGAAAGTTCCATTATCTTCGCTGCGGCGAGGGAGCATCTCGTCAGCGCGCCGGCTCCTCGGCCGCGGAGCCCCTCGCGTCGGACACGTGACCGGGGGAGACCCTGGAGGGGGCGGGGGCGGGCGGGGCGAGCGAAAGCGCAATCGCTCCACGTGACTAATTCTTAGAGCCGAGTAATCGACTAATTTCCTGCCCCGAAAGACGTCGCCGCAGCCCCCGCGCGGAGAGCGTGCCGCCGCGCCAGCCGCCCCTCGCCGCCCTAGGGGGGACGCGCCCCGGGGGTGGGGGCTTCGCTGCAAAGTACAGGCCCTGATTAACCCGTCGCAACAGTGCGAGTGGCGCAAAGCCCCTACTTGAAGCCGCCCTACTGAGGCGGCTGAAATTCCCCAAGTTGGGCGCGCGGAGCGATGGTGGGGAAGGCTGTGGCGGCGGCGGAAGGGTAGGGGAACGGGGATTGCGGTGGCGGCGACGGTGATGACAGCGATGATGGCAATGGCAATGGCGCCTATGACGGTGAGAAGGGGGCGGCTGCGTGAGCAACAACGGTAAGAGCGATGGTTGTGGTTGTGGAGATCGCTAGAGGGGTTAGGATTGCTATGGCAGCGATGGGACGACGAGGGTGGTGAGGAGGCGGGCAATGGCGGGGGGCGAGGGCGGCAGGCGGGGCGGTTGCGGTGAGTGAGATCGGTAGGCGAGGTCGGCGGGCATGGGAGGTGGGTGAGGGCAGTGGACGAGGGCGGCGGACGAGGGCAGGGGGCGAGGGCGGCGGGCGAGGGTGGCGGGCGAGGGCGGCGGGCGAGGGCGCCGGGCGAGGAGGTTGCGGCGAAGCTAAGGGCGGCGCGAGTGAGGGAGGGGGAGGGGAGGGGAAGAGGGCCCAGGAGCGAAGGCGGAAAGCCACCCGCGTTGTGATCACGTCGGCCTCATTACGAGTAACGAAGCGCGGGATCCATTACTCCGCCTGGAAATTGGGTGGGGCGGTCGGATGGGGAGGGGAGGGGACGGGAGGCGCGCGCCGGTCAAGTGCTGCGGCACTCGCGCGCTGCCACGCGGCGGCGGTGACATCGACGAGGCGAGGTCGCAGTGAGTCATGTGTCATGCGAGGGACGTCTGTGGGACACCTCGAGAGATTTTCATGATTTTCTTCTTGAAAACATAAACATTTTCACTCTCAGAAAAAACTCGTTTACTTCCGTCACTTTACATTCAAGAAACAGAATGACCGTTACATAAAACGACACATTTCGTCTTTTGAATTAGTGTATTTTTACTCGTGTTTCGTTTCAGAAATTACTACTGTTCTATCTGTGTCGTGGTGTATAAAAGTACAGATTGTGACATTCTATCGGAGAAGGTATTGACATTTTTAACAATGTTACAAATGACAGGAAGGTTGAAGAACGAAATGAAAGTCAACAATTGGTATAAAGGTTTAATATGTTTTATTTCATTCCATGACTAACCCAAGAAGATATTTGATTCCAAGAGTGAAATATCTGAGCAAGCAAGGAATGAAAGAGAAACATAATTAAAAGGTTTTTTTCGACTTTCAAATTGCAATGACATGAAATGTTGTTCTTGGGCTCATTAAGAAGCCAATAAGAACCGCATTCCAGTATTTAATATATTGTAAAGAGATTGCTTCAAATTGTGTAAGCTTAAAGCATAACTAAGAAATCAATGGCTATAATGCTGTTGATAACATTCCTTTTCCTTTTAAGTTGTGGAATGTTTGTGAACGGGTGTCGTGCGAAGGAGCAGGCGCGTATGGAGAATGGACGAACGTGCCTAGCCGAGAAGGCGCATCTAAGGAGTAAGTCGTGGGGAGGGCGAGGAGCGTGTCTTGGCGGGAAGGTGCATGGCGGGGAGGCTCTTGGCGTGGAGGCACGTGGTGTGGCGGGAATGCGCTAGCGGGAAGGAGCATGGCGAAGTGTTGAGGAAGGTGGAGTGGCGGCTGGGAGCGCGACGTGGTGGGGAAGAACATGGCATGAAGGGGAGGATTGTGGCGTGGCGGGTGTCTACGGCACGGTGAGGGGCTGTGGCATTGCTGGGAGGAGCGTGGCGTGGTGTTGAGTGTAGAGTGGAGGCGGATAGCGTGTCGTGGCGGGGACGAGCGTGGCATGACGGGGAGGATTGTTGTGTGAGGTGGCGTGGTGAGGGTCTATGGCACGGTGAGGGGCTGTGACATGGCGGGGAGGCGCTGGCGTGGTTGGGAGGCCTGTGGCGGGGAGGCGCGTGGCGTGGCAGCGGGTGCGTAGCGCGGCGGGGGACGCGCGCCTGGTGAGGGGCGGGGAGGGGAGTGCGGCAATACGCGAGGGCCTATGCCACGCCGGCGGCGGCGGCGGCGCCGCGCCGCGCCGCGCCGCGGGTGATGGAGAGGCGGCGCAATATCGGAGCAAATGTTCTCGCACGGCCACTCGCGCCGACGTGCCCCGCGTCCTCATCTCGTATTGATGCGCCGCCGTCCGCCGCTCGCGCGCTCGCGCGCCAGCCAGCGAGAGCCCCCTAACATATGCCGATCACAGGCGCCAGTGGATATTGTTCGCGTGCGGAGACGCCGCCCTTGCCCCCGCGGATAGCTACCGGCCTCCCTGAAAGCAACGCTGTTTCTCTGAGAGTTGCCCATGGCGTTGCCTCTGTCCACGCATTTCATCACCGCAACGCTCTTTTAGAGTGGCACGTGTCAACAATAATTGTTGGGGAAGATTTTCGTTTTATTAGTGCATTTCACTATTCTTCATTTTACCTTATTAATATCACGCGGAGTGATTGAATTATTTTTATTTTGCAAATTAGCACGCTTTTATGTTCTTTTGAAGGCGCTATCTGAATGACACTTTTCTTATATTTTAACATTGTAAGTTTCGTATTAGATAACCGGGTGTAATCGCATAAGCTCAATTTGTAAAGATTCAGTAAAAAGAAAGTCACTAGACATAAAATATGTCATACTTAATTGCCTAAATATAAGTGAATTTTCGCGAATCATTTTGTGAATACTATAAAGAATATTCTTTTCTTGCATTTTTTAAAATATTTTTTTTACATTTACAAATATTTTCTGAATTCGTCCTACAAAAGTTTTCATCCTTAATCCAGACTTATTAAAACTGGACACTTCGCGTAAAACAGCTATATACATTGTGATGGCTCTATTTATTTGAATATTTTGCATTCACATAAAGTATTGTTACTCACTCTTACAGCATATGTTCACGTTCCATCTCGTAGAACTTACCTGAAACAAAATAAATAAGTTACTATTTTCATATATAAACTTATTAGTTGGTATCAATTGACTACATTGACAACTAGTACAATACAACGTATAAAAGCTGATAAAACAAGGTAGGATTTCCAATGTGAAAAAATTGTGAATGATGGTTGCACAAAATCTAATGGGTCCTTTTGTATAATAGATTTGTTCAAGATGTCTCATGATGTGACACGACATTTAGAAGTTGAATTGAAGTAGAATGAAATTTATTTATTCGATTGTTCATATTGAAATGTTTATCTTTACAACCAATTTAATTCAATAAATTGTATTTCACCAAAGAAATAACAACACAGAAATGGTCTTTATATTACACCTTCAAGAAAAATTACCTTCGAAATTGTATTTTCAAAACAATATTTACAAACACGAATTAATTCGAAACATGTACACCAGCTCCCACATCTCATACCAACTCCTCTAACACGCCCACACTGCTTTCTCGCTTTTGAATTCGTGCAGATGAAAAAAACAGCGGGGTTTGTGTTAGGGTGCCGAAAACCAGGAAAGGTGGGTATTGGTTGCGATTGGAGGAGGAAGAGAGAAGAAAAGGGTGAGAAGGAAATGCCGAGTTAGGGCGGTGGGGTGGTAAATAAATATGGCAACGGAGAATTTAGGCGGTGCGTAAAGGATGTGTGGAGATGGTGAGTAGGCAATGGGATTATGGGGCCAGCTAACTACAGCGACAACGGGATTATGAGAACAACGATGGTGGGGATGGGTGAGAAGACAGCCGACAGAAGCCCGAGTTATTTGGATTGCGAGGCTTTCACTAGCGCGAGGCTAGTTGGGTTGCGGGGCTCGTTGGGTTGTGAGGTTAGTTGGATTGCGGAGCTGGTGAGGTTGCGGACTGGTGAGGTTGCGGGCTGGTGAGGTTGCGGGGTTGGTGAGATTGCGGGGTTGGTGAGGTTGCGGGGCTGGTGAGGTTGCGGGACTGGTGAGGTTGCGGGGCTGGTGAGTTGCGGGGCTGATGAGATTGCGGGGGCTGGTGAGGTTGCAGGACTGGTGAGGTTGCGGGACTGGTGAAGTTGCGGGGCTGGTGAGGTTGCGGGGATGGTGAGGTTGCGGGGCTGGTGAGGGTGAGGGACTGGTGAGGTTGCGGGGCTGGTGAGGTTGCGGGGCTGGTGAGATTGCGGGGCTGGTGAGGTTGCGGGGCTGGTGACGTTGCGGGGCTGGTGAGGTTGCGGGGCTTGTGAGGTTGCGGGGCTGGTGAGGTTGCAGGCCTGTGGGGTTGTGGGGTATGTGAGGTTACAGGGCTGGTGGGGTTGCGGGAGCTGGTTGGATTGCGAGGCTGGTGGGTTGGGGGTCGGCGCGGTTGCGAGGCTGAAGTGGGAGGACGACGGGGATGAGAGAACAGCGTGTGGGAGCGCGAGGGTGGCGGTGGCGTCGGGGGAAGCGGAGAGGTACGCACACGTGGCCGTGGCCTCCGCAGCCTCGATATTGAATTCCGACCAGAAGGAGCGGCGCCGCCGCCGCGGGCGGGCATCACAATGTTCCCGAATCGGCAGTTTCCGCGCCCCGTGAATATTAACCTGCTCGGCAGCGCCCCCTCCCCGCCCCTAGGCCCCCCCTCTTCTCTACGCCCTCCGCCATGTTCTCGCCCACCCCCATCACAGGACGGGTACCTATCCTCATCACACCCGTGGCGTTCATTGGATTTTCGATGACGTACAGCCGTCGCTCGATATCACAGCTGCATGTAAAATATGACACTTCCTGTTTTTAAGAGCAGTATGATGTAAATATTTTCAGGTGCCCGAGATTACTTCAAAATGTTCAGGGCTTGTATTAGTACTAATCATACTGGCCCAGATTATGCTAGTAGAGGCTATTAACTGTTTTATGAAAACATAAATTTGTGTATTTAAACGAGACTGCAGTAAAACACAATGTGGGCACTAAAATGTGTTCTCTGTTTTCAAAATGGAACTGAATATTGATTATTTTAGTGGCTTTGCAGTATTTGTTAATGCCACGTTTTATCTACATTTCAAATATTATCTTTTAGAGGAGATACAAAAATCTTGATTTTTTCATTTGAAATCCAAAATTTCCATACTTTTAATAATAAAACTTCTCGTTAATTCGTATTACTGGAAAATTTATCGCTCCGGCACAGTTTTTCCACTTACCTTACGCCAATAAACGTCCCCTCATATTAGTATTTTCCTCCTCTTTTTATTGCACCCCGGACGTGTTCACCTAACGCTGTTCTTCTCCTCTCTCTACACTTTCCCTAAAACTCTCCCAATCTGTTCCCACCACTGAACCTGGCCCTTCTTTGGATCTCATCCACCCTCGACTGTCCGGCGGGGCACGCCTCTTCAGATTTAGAGCCCGTCCCGCATGCTTCCGGTTTTACACTCGCAATTTACGAAGGGGCCCCTCTGCGATATTATTCTTTGTTGACCCGCACCTCTTCCCCTCCTTTCTCTCTCCACCCTCCCCTCCACCCCTCCTCCCCTCGCCCGGCCCGGCGGGACGCGCCCGCGAGGAGGGGCGTCACAGCAGCGTTTTGATTTTTCGCGAATATAAACGGCAAAACTCCTAACGTAAACCTTTACAGCGTGGATCCGTTTATGGTTTACTGTGCGTCCAGGCTGGTTATGAAATGCCGGATAAACGAGCAGGCCGCTTCGGTGGCGCTTATACTCCGTCACGTTCGACGCGTCGTTCAAGCGACAGATTTTTAATTACCCGGCTGTTTTACGGAGCGCCGCATAAAGCGGGTTTAATGTGTTTCGATAAAATTATCATAAAACGCTAGTGGCCCGGCTGGCGATGGAGGGGGGAGGGCGAAGGCTCGCTGAGTGGGGGAATGGAGGGGAGGGACGCGGCCCACGTTCATTAGGGTCGGTCACGAGAGCGCTGGCCGGCTGCTACCTGTAACGCAACCGCCTCTGGTTTAGCCTTCCCCTTTCCAAGGTTGTTGTAGCATTCTTCGCAACTCGGCAATCCGCTTTGTAGCTTTTCTTTTCCTCGAAGAAATGCTTGCAAAATTTAATACCGCCTTCGTATCGGTGCGAGAACGAGCATCACGACCATTATGAACACCAGTTATTGTTATAATACAAACTGATATCATTATTGTGTATTTGTTATAACATCTTTCCCAGTCCTTTTGTTGGTTGAAACTTCATTAATTTTATCACTACACCATTACTGTTTTGCATGTCGGAGCCTATTGTTAGCGTGATTGTCATTAACAGTCAGTTATTATTGCCACTCCACGCTGTATTATTCCAAGCTTATATATTTCTCAATATTGTTGGAACAAGACAATCACCATTAATTTGATCCCGGTAATATCACCATCGCCGTAATGTCCACAATTCTGCCCCCTGTCTAAGGCCGCCCCTGCCCCTGCCAGGCCGTCTTCTCGGAGCGCCATCTCTAGGCGGCGGCCTGCGCCCCGCTGCGTCGCGTGCGCCCGAATACGTAATGGCCCACCAAGACGGCGGCCAAAGCAAACCTACATTTATTGGACGTGTTGGCCAGCGCTGATTTCCCCAACGGCCCGTACTTGTCGCCCCGGGCGCCACCGCCGTCGCCCCGGTTTCTCCCCTGCCGCCCCCTGCCCCCCCACCCGTGCCCTTCCGCGTATTTTACATTCCTCCCAAGGAGGGCCGTCCTGCCGTTCCGAATCAGCGTGGGCCTTTTTTAGTCCCTTTCTTTTAACGGGAATCGAAAAGGGGGCGATGACACTCCAGCACGTTTTATGAGTTCTAAACTTCTATTCAATTACATGTTGGCAAATAAAACTGTTTTCTTGTTCGTGATATATTTTGGCTTCTTCTAATTCCAGAATGAAGATATGTTACGTAATATATTTATAAGAACTTCCAGTTGTCCTATTTGGAATGCGAGAGTTCGTTAATGCATATGTGAGGTAATTCTGTACATCACCTCTGATTTATTACAATGGACTGTTCAAAAGAGTCAAAAAGACGATACAAATGCCATTAAATTATCTATGACGCAGAATGCAAGTATGTTAAATTCGTACAAAAGTATTTTTTACTGTAGAATAGGTTTAAACTTTCTTGTCCAAACTTTTAACACTCTTTACTTCAGTTTGGAATTTATTCGCTGTAATCGGTTGACCTTAGGGCTCAAATCAGTCTCGGTACGCATGCGTGCGGGCACAATTTTAAGAGGTTCAGATAAATATCTCGTTTGTTTCATAGTAGAGGAAAAGGAACAAAAGAACTTGGAGCAGGGGTAACCACTTCAGCACCGCAATACTCTTATGTTCAAGAAGTTGCCTACTCGACTTACGGCAGGGGCAGGTTCTAGCAGTACTGAATCTTAATGTGTGTACTAAGTATGTGCAACTCACATTTGTGTGAGTTTGGTGCGAATGAACCAAATAGTTTAGTTACTTTCAAAATGAAAAAGATGTGATGAAATGAGATATATTAATAAAATGTATTTAACAAAAGTATTTAAAACTTATCAAAGTGACATTCATATCTTTTTACACAATTCAAAAAATTGAAAAAAAAGTGATTGAAAGCAATCCATTCTAAAAAGTAAAAGGAAAAATTTAACGCAGATAAGATAAAATATATTAGACTGTGAATGAAATTGTAGATCTAAGAATATTGATTCGTATTTCTGTGTATTCTTAGAAATATTATTACCAGAACTGCATTACTTTTAGCGATATTTTACAGCAAATTGACAAAATATCAAGAACTGTCTTTTTTATAGCAAAATAGAATAATTTATTTAGTTAAAACGCTCAGTCCTAAATTTATTGCTCGCATTTGATAATTCTCAGGGTACAATAAAAATTGATTGATAATTTAGTATTTCCGGGCGCGTGAAATACTATGCTCATTATTTCGGTAAGAATAGTATGTATTATAACCCGGGAGGTGGCGGTGTTCCGTCTTCTGCTGGAAAGAGAAATCTACCGCTGACCTACCAGTCGATCACCCTGAATTAGCATTGATTTAATTCATCATTAATATTAATGCATCCAATTTCAGTTGGCTCATAGGACACACATTTCGGAGCTTGCTGTATTCAGTGCTGTATAGTACACTGCACGAGCAGGATGCAAACACGGTTGAGATTCATCTTGTGCAGTCCTACGTTCCAGGTTCGATACACTTAATCCACGAGAACCGCAGCGTACATCAGGCCGCAGTCTCAGCTGCAGTCGGCGAAGGCACTTCGCTTGGCAAAGCGATACGATAATTTCCATTCTTAACATCATTTCGCGCACAGACGCTATTTTTGTTTAACCCTGTAGAGACAGAATAATTGAGAAGAAAGGGGTAGCGCGTAGGGAAGTGGGGGAGGATGCGCCGCCGCCGGTGGTGGGGCGGGGAAGCAGGCGGGCGGCGTGGCGGGGGAGTAAAAAGGACGGGGCGGAGGGGAGGGGAGTAAAAGGGCGAGACGAGGCGAGGCGAGCAGAGTGGGGCGGCTGTGGGGGCGTCGGAGAGAGAAGCGGGTGGGGATTGTTGGTTTCAGTTTTCATTTACATAATGGAAGAACAACAATGCATTTTGTATTAAGCTAAGTCCGGAGATTTAATGGGTGGGCCGAGGGGTGGGAGGTAAATTAAAGAGAGACTAGAGTAAGAGGAGGATGGCGGGGCGGGGCCAGCGGGCGGCG
Source organism: Acheta domesticus (assembly GCA_031308135.1). Taxonomy (NCBI): domain Eukaryota; kingdom Metazoa; phylum Arthropoda; class Insecta; order Orthoptera; family Gryllidae; genus Acheta; species Acheta domesticus. The sequence continues at coordinate 122,235,846 of JAHLJT010002406.1, read as the reverse complement.
CGGGGCGGTATACTCATTACCCAGTCATGACATCTGCAGGCAAGCAATTTCACCGAAGTGGTTTTCACGGGGGCCTAAAACCAGCTCTATAGTTACTTTATGCGTGCCGGGGGGATGATATCTTAATTTGGGGAAGCCGCTGTTGTAAAATGACATTAGTATGAGTGGCTTGATTATATCCAGTACAGTATGTTGGCGAGCGGTCCGGTCCCGCAGTGGCGGCGGCGGCGGTGGCGTTGCGCGAGTGCGGTAGGCGGTGGGGGCGGTGGGGGCAGCGGGGGCGGCGGGGGCGGCGAGGACGGCGACCGCCAGCGCGCAAAGCCAGCGGGCAGCCGCTCCTTAACGCTAACTGCTGATGAGGCGGATAACGCAACCCGCAATGCCAGAGGCGCCTCGGGGCGACCTCTTAAAAAACAGCGGGGATTGAAACGAAACGTTGATGGGATAGTTTAGAGCTACTCCTTGCTCGTCTAGGATTGAATATTTTTCTCGGCGGATGTGGCGGGCGGACGGCGGCTGTGGTGGCGGCGGCGGTGGCGGTAGCGGCGAATTCCGCGGGCCAAACGACAACGCGGGGTGGACGGGGAGGAAAGAGAGCAGAGAGCGAGAGAGAGAGAGAAAAAAAGAGACGTTTTCGCGCGCGCTTTTCCCGCAGTCGGTCTCCCGCGCCAAATTAAACTGACCTCTTTCCGCAGAAATTAAAACTCCGGCTGCTCGGCGCGGAAAAAGCGGGATCATTTTCGTCGCAATTGACTCTCGTTATGTCGCATGTGCAGCCGTTTACTGTTTCGCGCGCCCGCCCGCGGCCGCCCCCGCGATCGTTTCGGGCGTCTGCTTTCGCGTCTTGGAAATACCTGCGTTTGTGCCTCGCCGGTTATGAGTGGTATAAATGAGTAGATTATTCCGAAATTTTACTAGTCAGTTTTTGCCGGTCTGTTTTATCTGTGATTATTACAAACGTACTTCTCGGACGCGAGACATTATTATTTTCCTTAGACGATTTAATTAATCGTATTCAGTAATTATATACTTTCTGTGTATGAAAACATTACCTGCATATAAAAAGATTACATTCATACATAGATACATTGTAAAAGTATAAATAGGTTACGAACATTGGACATGAATATCTTCGTATGAATCCTGTATTGTATACATACATACTCATTGTCATATTTGTTAGATTCGATTGTTCCGTAAAAGACAACATTTACTGCTTCAAACGATTCATTTCTCAGATTTAAAAATAATTTGCTTTATCCTTAGTTACAACATTTCAACAACGATCACAGCAATACAATGCAAATAGAAAACCTATGCAACATATTTAAGTGATCTTACCAGTGTCGTTAATAACAATTTAAAATATTTGTCAATTTTTTCTTGCTCCTTCTATTAAATATAGATTGTCTACGACGAAGTACGATATATGATGGGTAGTTTCTAAATTTGCACTCTTCGAGCATATTCCATGACCTCCAAGAGCCACTGCAAAGAAGCTTCTCGTGAGGAGACCTGGCAGAGAGGTTTTGGAGCGGTGGAGGGCTGAGGTGCGTGGGCGAGAGGGGGCGGAGGTGGTCCAAAGGAAGGAGCAGCTCATTCCCGCTTCCTCCTACGCAATCTACGCGAGGCCCACGTCGGCATTCATTAGGCGGGAAATTACACGCGCTCCTATCTCATCACCATCAGGAGCTGCGCCAGGGCGCCCGGGAAGCAGTGCAGATGTAAAGAACTAACTACCGCGACCGACCGCTATAGGCGATTCCCGGTACCGCCTTCGCCGCCGCCGCCGCCGCCTCCACCGCCAACGCCAACGCCAACGCCTCCCTAGACGCGGTGTTGCTTATACTGCGCTCTTTTCCGCTCGACTATTGTGTTTTTTTGCCGTCCGGCATAGTGTTCAATATTCGCCGCGTACGCTTTTCATTCTTGTTTGTTTCCGCGGTCATCGCTGCTTTTGGATGAACATAGGGACGCTTCTCTTTAATCCTTTAAGAAATGTTTTTGTCTTCATTCCTCACTTGTCTATTTGACATACAAACTCGTCGGGTCACCACTCTTGTATACATCACGTTGACTTCTCCCATTGTTGGCGACACTCAGCCACTCTCAGCTGTAGCCAACTTTGCCCTTCGTTGCCCCCCTTTTTCCGTACTCACTATTTTCATCTCCGTTTTTGCAGAAATCGTCACTGTTTGTCTTTAACCTACGAGTACCTCCGATGCCATTTCTTTCCGTCTCTTCCGCATTTTCCATCTCATCAACCTGGGGATACTCAATATCATCATGATGCCATTCTATCTACCGCCGAGTGCCACCGTCTCCGCAGGCCCTTCGTTTCGCTGCAGCCTGGCCGCAGCCATCGCCGTTACTCGCCCGCAGCCCCGCAGTCGCCTCCCGCGCCCTCCCCCCTCTCTCACCCTGTTCCGCTCGCCCCTCCTCGCGCGCTCCTTCCCCTCTTGCGGAGCCCGGAAACGCCGGTTCTCCCCGGCAGCAGCCGGTCCGCTTAAAGCTGTGTCGTAACAATCGACTTGGGGGGCACCGTGTAGCAGTGCAATCTTGGGACCTGCAGCCAATTAGCAATAAGTTTTAGAATGCAATTTCGGCTCCACATGGCAATCAGCGGCGGCGGCGGCAGTGGCGGTGGCGGCGGGCAGGCGGACGGGCGGGCGGGCGAGGAAGGCAGCGCGCGGACCGCACAGGCGAATGACGTAACAGCGGGCGGGTGCACGTGGGTCGTCGCCGATATCTTCACCCTGGGCAGAGCATGTTTAAATTAGTGCCGTCCAGCTCACTGTGAAGCTCACTTTGTTTCATAGGTTAACACGCGCATTTTAAACTACTGGAAGCTTTATTCTTTTTTCTCTGTTCATTATGATAAATTATGCGCAAAATGCTAAGGAGATTAAAGATGAACATATTACTAAAAGCTATTGAAATGTCGACGAGGAATCTACCGATAAAGAACATGCCTTCCGAAATATAGTGACAGAAGCACGTTCTGTAATGAAACATTTTAAACATAACGCTTGACCCAATAAGTTTCAAAACTAGTTAAGTTTTAATTAAGATCGTTTTTGCTTAACATATGATATTGAAGGTATAATTGGAGAAATTAAATAACACTGATAATCAATTATCTTGAGATAAAAACAAAAAAAGCTTTTAAATGTTTTTCTCATTAAAAATAGACACGAGTGGCCACAATCAAATATATATATATATATAATTACATTTCTGTTGCAATGAAACTGATCTGTGAAATATTTTGGATTAATGAAATACTGTAGACACTAGAAAATATTTTCTGGTCATTAGTAAACAATTCACGCATTCTTGCCAATCACATCCTGCATCATGACATTCACCACCACAATCACTTTCTCCTCCTCCTCCAGCATCGTCACCACCAAGCGGACCACCATGGCTGCCGCCACCACGACCTCTACCTCCACCCCCCGTACCATCACCACCACCACCAACAACAACAACAACAAGAGCAACAATACATTTCTTCCAATATTGTATCCACGTTCTCCATACTGGAATCGAAAGTTGTCCTTTGATATGATGAAATTAGATAATCACAATATCTGTTTTGATAGGGTCGCATGATTATAATTAATGCATTCCCTCAATGGTATAAGTTTCCATTTTATTCTAAACCTTACCGTAAATCAATGAAATACCAATTTTAGTTTTATTTTCCCTTACAAAGAAGCAGTACGACTAGCATTCATTGGTTCAATATTATGTACCTTTCAGTCCTCGTATTTGACATGATGTTACTAAACTTACAATCACTCTCTCCGCGCGAACATGAGTAACCGCTCGTGGCCTTGGCCGTCCGTCATGGCCACCCCTGGCGCTGTTTTAAATGATTGCGCTGGGGTGACGTCGACGGCGACGGGGACGTTGGCTGCGGCGGCGGCGGCGGCGACGCTCGGCGGGGGAGAGCGTCGGAGGGGGATTTGATGAGCAGAAACTCAATCCCACAACAGAGGAGCGCTGCGTTTTACTGTCGTAAAGATGATTTGATTTTCGATGTGATAAATGAGAAACAATTTCTGTGGTTTCCCGTCGCGCACGGGTCCAGAACCGCCGCCGCCTCCGCCGCCCGCCCGCCACACGCTGATAGAATGGCATTAATATTTTTTAACCGCAATAAACCGCATTCCAGATTTGATTTGATTTTGCATCCAATTTTCTTTTCCCCATGCAAGCGAATGGGTATGTTATATTTATCATAGAGAACGTTCTTGGATAATTGGTTAGACGGAGAGACCTTGTTTAATTTCAAGAAAGATATGAAGTAGATAATACGAAATTGAATGTTATCAGAAAACAACAAATCGACGGCGGGTGGATAAATGAGTTTTTGAATACGCTAAAGAATTGACACAACATTTCATTTCAGTCGTTACTTTCTTTTCATCGAATTACATTTCCTTGCTATTTTTGTAAAACCTAATATCTCTTGGTATACATAAAAGCAGAACATTACACAACGTTCAGATTGAATACAAACAAGCAATACTAGAATATAAAGGCGAATTTGGTAAACTATTCATATTTGTTGGGTTTTCGCAGAACTGCAAGAATCATCTTGATGAAACGAATACGTGTTAAAGAAACATTACGATTGTATCTTCCTTCCATAATGTAAACTCATTCCAGTAGCCTCTATTATTGCCAGTAATGAAACATTTTTCCAACATACATCGTGAATTAACGGTTTTGCATTTCCAGGCATCTCGACTTTGCGACCCAAGTTTTATAATTGCATCATTTCTTTTTAATTGTTCCGAGAACGGTACAGCTATCCAGTGTATTTTAATTTTTCGGGCACGTAACTGATGTACATTACCAACTATGTACGAATGTTCCCTTGCATGCGCATTCATTCGAAAATGATCTTTGAAATATTACGTATTTTTCTCATGATACGAAGACCATTTCAGAAGTACATTTCGAAGTAGTGTTTGTATTTATCATGTAGATGTGTGACAATGTTTTGGTAAGCGATTATCACGAAATTTAGTAAAATGAGTACACAGCATGGGCGTGCGGAGCCTAAATCAAGAAGGGGGCCAACTACATTTCTGGGACCGTCTGGGCCCCTTTTCCTTTAAACATTTTATTTGCATGTAATTAATTTTGCTAGAAAATAAATCAATCATACGTGCAATTGATTTTCTGTTGCACTATGTGTATTTTGCCATTATGTAGAGCTTGATAGCTCTTTCCCAATTTTCAGGGGACCAGATTCCTCTGCTCCCTCCGTACGCTCGCGTGTGCTGCATAGCACTTCACCGTGCACGGCTACATCCGCGGGTAAAACGCCCTCTGGAAGCTGCAGCCAGTGCCGGCGCTAGGTGTAGGCAGACCGGACGATCGCCCGGGGCCCCGCAAGTCAAGGGGGGCGACGATGCGATTGATGAGAAAAAAGAAGTAAAAAATTGAAAAAGAAATTAGAATTCGAGAAAATCGTTAACGTAACTTTATAAATAGCGGTACAGGAGTCTGATATTTCATAAAATTTTCAATTAATTTTATATCTTGTATAGTTAATTATAATAATTACTTATAAGGTAGGACTCTAAGAAATTAATCAAGTGGCGCTAACATTAAAAAGGGTTCTACTGAAATTCATATTTATTATTCCATGTATTTAACGATAAATTTTATTAAACACTAAATACAACAAAGTTTTTAGAGTTTTAAGATCACAGTGGAAATTGTATTATTTAATCACTAAATACTTTTGCTTAAAGCTATTATTTAAAATAGATCACCAAAACCTATTCCTGGCTTAAAGTAATTTTTTTTGTTGAAATGAAATAACTCATAATTTCGTGATCAAATGATACAATTTTCACATTTTTAATTTTTCTTCAGAGGGGGGGGGTATGTTTCAGTATTGTCCTGAGACCAAAATTACCTAGCTCCGGCAGTGGCTACAACGGCCTCTGTGCAACGACACCGAAGCAGGCTGTTGTCGCAAGCGCCTTCAGGAAGGACACAAGCGCTGGAGGACACGTGTGCCGATGCGCGCAGCTGCTTTAGCGGTGGCCATTGCTGCTGGGCGTTTGCTTCCAAAGCAGAGGAGTCCACGTCCTCGGGTCACGAAGCGAGCACATCGGCGGACTGAGCCAGCGTTTCATGTCTCGCCGCCGGCGCAACCACCTCGATATTTACTATTGCCTTGAAGACATGGGATAATGTGTCAAAAACGCCTCCTACAGCCCACCACTCTTCTGTTTGTGAGATATGTTTGTGCAGTACAAGGACCTCCCCGAAGCAATCTCGTGTCAATACTGAAATTTGTTGTCAGAATTATGGTTAAATCGGTCTTCATTATTGTATAAGTATCTGCATGACCGTATTTTCGTTATGCTGAATGTTTCTTCGACATCATCAAATCTGCCAACAATAATGACAGTGTCACTACCGACACCGTTAATATAATTCCACACAACCATTAAATCTATTGTCATAGTCACTGTTATACTCACGAATGCCACAATCATCATCGTTGTGACGTACCTTTCATCTACGCTACTATCCTCAGTTACCGCATCCACCAGTCCCATCGCGACCACCACTGCAGCGCTGTCACCGCATCCACTTCCGGGACCACTCCCACGCCGTCGTCACCGCTTATTATGATCCTCACGCAGCGGCAACACGCGGCGGCGCGAAGAGGGGGACACGGTCAATCAGGCCACGGCTCGTGCCTGTGCCCCGCCCCGCCCCGCCCCGCCCCGCCCCGCCACTCCACTCCGCCGCGCTTCGCTCTCGGCCCCGCCGCCCGGGGCTCCGACTAATTAAACGAAAACACAATGGGCGCGGCTTTCGGCCCGCTTCCATCACGCCGAAGATTCCTCCTTTCTTGCCTCGAACCTGATAAAAAGAGCCTTTTCTCTAAATTTAATTTATCTTTTCTGTTTCTTTTATTTTTCTAAAACTCGGCATCATTTAATATACTTGTATTCAAAGACCTCGGGTCGGCGTTATCCGGCATGCATCATTTGTAGCTGAAGGGGCTCCTGGGCGGTAATAAAGCGTTTTGTTCGTGGTGAAATAAAGCAAAACTAAATGACCGGGCACCGCCTTTGTTGGGAGCTCGCTAATGAGCTGGCTATATGCAGGCATTGTGCGGTCGACCGCCCGCCCCGCCCGCCCCATCCCGCCCGCGAGACGCCAACTTGAGCGTGCTTTGCCCCAGCAAAGGAGCACGAGGCTGAGGATGAGTAAAATGAGGAGGCGCGGGATCAAGGGGATGGAAACGAGATGGAAAAGAGGAAGGGAGAGAGGAGGTTGTCACGAGTGAAACGAAATGAAGGAGGGAAAAGTACGATGAAGGAAGGCCACAAAGACGGGTAGTAGGTTTTGTGAATATTGGAGGGAGAAAAAAGATGACAAGAAGATATGAATTGGAAAATGTGTGAAACGCATTGAGTGATAGCAAAACACCAATGGTGATCAATAATTACGATTCTCGATCGTTAGAGAAAAATAATTTTTAATGCATTCGAGAAATTTGAAGAGGGGGGTGGAATGTCGTGTGCGGAGTTGAAATATAGAAAGAATAAAAACGCATTAACAAGGCTAAGGGAGGATTAAAGTCTGAGAAACACGGTATTTTGGAACAGGGAGAAAGATAAACGGGTGTTAGAAGAAGTGCCGAAGAAGCGCCAAATACATTCAGTGTTGCTAACAGTCATTGTCAACCTATCAAAAATTGCTACTGACTATGGCCTGGCAGATAGAGGTAATTGAAAAGAAGCACTGAAAAAAGATAGAAATAATACTCGCGCAAACGGCAAATGCAAAAGAAGGCAAGGCAAATGCAATAGAAGACTGTTGAAGGACGTCGTGAGGTCTATTGACATTGTGAGATTTGGGCGCAGGGGACTGACAAAACTGAACTGGTAAATATATAAAAATGGAGGATGTCAAACGGTTGGAAGAAAGCGGAGGGAAATGAACGTGAATAAAAAGGAGAAATATAAAAAGATACACGAATAAAGTCTTCAAGCAGCACGCTCATCCAAAGCACTTTTGAATAGTCGTTGCCGAGCTATCGATTGCGAGCCACTCATAGCCTGTGAGAAAATGTAGGTTGGGGTTTGCCCAAAGGTCTGGACAATGGGTTTTCTTTTATTAATGATAACCCTCAAAACTCATAAAATTTCTGACTAAAATAAATTCACATTAAAATGCGTAAAATGTAAATAATTTTTAATTTATAGTAACACTAGTATTTTTCTAACTTTTGTTACTACGATATTAAGAATATTTAAAGATATGTCGTATTAAAGAACATTTAAAGATATGTCATTCGGGAAAATAAGAAAGTATACTTCTGTTATAAATAGTACATAAATAATACCCATATGTATGGATGTTTTCTAATAATTATTTCATAAACTTATTTGTGTTAATAAGACATATTAGTGAACAGTCCTTCGAATTTTGTATTATTACAGCGGTCCGTGAGATCCGAAAGGTTTTGACGACCGCTGTGCTGGACGGCCACTAGGAGGGCGACCGCCGCTCCGTCCACTCGTCCGTGGGGTCGTAACGCGAGCGCGTGACCGCAAGTGACCCGGCGCGCCGACGGTTAATGCGTGCGTGCGCGTGCGAGGAGCGAAAGTTTAAAATTTCGCACGGGGCGGCCGCCGAGGGCGCGAACCCGACCCCAGCGCCGCCGAGTTATTGCGGCACAGAGCGCAACTACGCAGTTAGAGCACGCGCGTTCGCGCAAGGAAAGGCATAGCAGATGAGCTACTGCAAAGCCATTGTACACGGGAACTTGTGCGAAGGACGCTCCGTTCTCGACTGAAAAGGCTCGCGGACTCGCGGGAACTCTCCGGCATCAAGAACAATGGATATTTAAAAATAAACTAGATGAACTCCTGCCCCTACAATGCACGAAAGAACGGCAGAAACGTTACAATAGAAATGTACAACATATGCATTATAAGAATAATCGAAAACCTTAAAATACTGTTTCATGTCGTTCTGTACTTATTCTCCAAAATTAATGAATTGAAGGAGATTTACAAATTCTGTTAACAATACAATCACTTTTCACAGTTAAAATAGTAAAACACGTTTCTGAAAATGTAATTGAAATGTTTTATATACATACCAATACCTCTACATATAACCCTGAACAGTTTTTGTAGGAGGCCGCATGCGTCAAACATTTGCATGCCCTAACATTTCTAGACCCGAACTCACCTTTGTATTTAAAACACTTATTTGGAAGGGTCATTTACATGAAGCCATAGCGCATTTAAAATTTTCTCAAAATAGTTCCAAATGATTTGATTGAACTTTGTTCTCAGGTAACTAAAAGAACTCTTAAAAAATGGCGGGGGAACCATTTCCGGGACTATCCCTGATTTTTCGAAAGTTGCAAAATATCAATTTTTTCGGTGTCTCCCTACAATTACAATATTGAAGATTGATATTTTTCTTTACAAAATCTATTCTTAACAGACAGATCTTGAAACAGCTACAATTTTTCCAAAATACGAGTAGTTTTCGTCTAATTTTGCGTGAAATATAGGCAATTTTAAACAATTATTTTATCAAAAACGGCTCCAATTTTTTTTTGTTTGAATTTTCTCCTCCTATTATAGAACGGTAAAAATTGATGCTTTCCCATTTTCGGCGAACTCTGTATTTTCGAAAATTGCAAAAAATTAACGTTGCCAAAGTACAATATTAAAGATAGAGATTTTTGTCTAAAATGAAATCTGTTCTAAGAAATGAGATGTTTAAAAGAGGTCATGTACAACTTTTTGAAAAAGCGAGTAATTTCTGCTTGGAGTTAATGAAAAAAAACATTTTCTCAAAAACGCCGCCAAATTTTTCTTTAAATGCTTTCCATGGATAGAAGGAAGGACGCATAAAAAAGGCGCAGGTCTCGTTTTCGTTGATCACTTGGAATTTTTGAAATGGAAAAGAAGAAACAATGCGAGAAAGTATGCACCCAAGCTTTTAAAAGGGAATGAAAAGCCAATTGTCCCTCTGAGATGCTTACCGTTCACTTACCAGGGAATTGGAGCAAATTTTGAGACCGTGCAAGTTCACGTCTATTGTAATTATATTTTATGTAATGAAATGTAAGTTTTGTTCAAATGGGCAAGACAATAGAAAAACAATGGGCATCCTCTAACCATCTGACTAAAATTATAATCAGTTGAATATCTGTTGATGTGGGGTATTTGTTAACAAATTCGACAATGTATGAATAGAGGAATACCCCACACACGCATGAATGGAGAAAACGAAATATTATTAAAGGATGGAAATTCCTACCTTTAAAACCAAATTATTTAGCTGTCATTTGAAAGTAGCAATTAAATCAATATTTAAAACTCCAGGAGTTTTAGTCATTTGAATTCAGCTCTTAATAACTAAAGAGATATTTACAGTATGTTCATTAACTCTAACAATCGCATCACGGAAAGTCTTATTCCACCCTTTGCCGCACAACCCCTTCTTTATTATGAGGCAGTGTGGATAAAAAACTCCTTTCTCGTCGAAAGCATCGTTTAGGGACTGGGCTACTTTTCCGAGAAGCCTGGCCTGTGAGCTCCCATCTTCGTCCGCCGCCCTGTTTTTTGCAGCGTTTGGACGTTGATGAGACAAAACTGGCTGCGTAACATGGTAGCTGACAGAGAAGCAACGTTGCCTCATCGAGAAAAATAATCACTCTAAAACTTGGGAGATTGTATTTACACGGAAGCCGTAACAGGTTTGCTCTTTCACGAGGGAAACCCTTAATTTCGTCTAAGTGACGATCTTACCGGAAAATTATTCAGATTATTTTTAAGAGGATATTATAAAGAAGGCTGCCCTCCGTCGAGTATAATTCTATGGTTCGTAATGATATTATAATTGGTCTGGAGTATAATCCTTTGTAATTTACATTCATATGCAAAATAAATCTCCAGAATATTTCTATGTAAACGGCAGATTATAATTTCGATAGGCTTAATTTAATCTTGATTCTCGTCCTACAAACTTCGCCAACACGAGAAGTTGTACAATGATGAGGGCTTGAAGGCGAGGCCCCGGCAACGGCACAGCGGTGGTATGGGGGGGGGGGGAGGGGCGGGCGAAGATCGAAACGGGGACGTCTTCCGGAATGGACGGGTGAGGACGGAGGGATGGGGGAGAGGAACCTCAGACGAAAAAGGAAAGGGGCTCTCCGTAAAGTCAGACAAATCTGGAATAGAGGAGGGAATTGGTCGCAGTTACGTGCCTTCTAATGCGTTTAATTCGATAGTATGAGCGCGCTTAATAATTGTACAGAGTTAATTGCAGTTGGTGAGGTTTTACACGCGGGGGGAGGGAAGTTTAATTAAGCAGATCGAGGCGGAGACGGCGGTTGTGGCAGGAAGGCCTGGGCGGGGTGAGGGAAGGGGCGGGGAGAGGGGGGTGCCAACGGAGGCAAGGTGTTTCGATCGGTGGCGGATTATGACGGGTTCCGGGCGACGTCTTGCGGGTTGCGGCTCCGCAGGCGCGCGCCTTCGCTTTCCTCTCGGGGCGAGCGCCCTTTCTCCCCCGGCCCCGCCCCGCCCCGCCCCACCACCCGGCGCTCTCCGGAAATGGAACGGCGTCCTCCAATTAGAACGCCCGCCCGCCCACCACCCGAGATGTGCCGGGCCCTCGGCGTAGAACGACATCCTTCCAGGCATATTCTCGAGAACGACTTATTATATCGTCCCAAGGTCGAAAATCTTTTTGGAATTCTGTGTCCTAAATTTCACACTAAACAATTTTTCATTATTGCCATTATATATGATCGGTTCCATACAAAAACATTACATGTAACGAGTTTACTGTTGACTCAAGAACTTCGTTTATATACATTTACATATCCTTGTTGGGACTTTCGACTAATGAATGTGTTTTCTCCTGTATAATTGAAAGTGGATATTTCACATAAAGAGACATTGATAATTTCTCGTTGTATTTATTTACATGTTAATAATGGTTTAAAAGTAGATGCAAAGGGCTTGAGAATTCAATAACGTGTTTATAATGAGTGTGATATTTCAATTTTTCATCGCGTCAGAAATTCCTTAGTGAAGCTTTTTCTTTTCATCTAACATTCATAATGTTCCTTTCGATTCAAACATGTGTTTTCAACATCATTTTCTGCTCCATTTTTAACATTTCAGTTTTTAACCGACTCATTTCACACAGTATTGCGTGTGCGTCGCCATTCTCTGTCTTCAAAGAAGCTAGAGCATGTACACAACACTACTATTGACACCCATTTCACAGTTTTATGACACTCCTTAGTTTAAAACTATGATCTTACTGTTTGAAAAAATAAAAATAGTGTCGAACATAACAAGCAACAATAAAGATTCTCATCATCATTTCATTCTGTTGGCTGAAAAAGCCAACTTTCCAATCAAAGAATCAAACGGCAACTCTGGCCCCGTCTGTGACTGGCGATTGAGTTGTTAAAGCAGAACCAAATACAGGAAAAGGTTCGCACTCCGAGTCCTCGGCAGCTTGTTTCTCTCTCCTCCCGCGCGGTCCCGGGACCAGCAGCCTCGTGGCGGCGCGCCCTCCGCCGGCGGCTGCCCTCTCGCTCTCGCTCGCCCGCTCTCTCTCTCTTTCTCTCTCCCGGGGCGCCGCCCTCTCGTTCCTTCTCTCTCCCGACGCGCGAACGACGCCGCTCCGCGCCGCGCCGCGCCACGGCGCCGCGCCCGACTGCTGCGCCTCTTCCCACGACCCTTCCCCTCCCCACCCCTCCCCCCTCCTATCTGCTCTCCGCCCCCATCGCACCCTCGCCTCGCCTCGCTCTGCCCCGCCCCCGCCGCATCGCCGCCTCCCACCGCTCTTTTTTCAATTTCGCCTCCCCGACCTGCCTCACGCCCGGCGCGCCGCGCTCTCGCTCGCGACGCCGGCGGCGGCGGCGGCGGCGACTCGGGCTGAAAGAGAGAGAGAGAGAGTCGAGGTCGAGAAAAAGAGAGGAAGAGGGAGCTCCCTGCAGCCCCCTCCACTTCTCTTACGTCATCGTACGTCAGGCGGGGCGTAGCACGCGGTGCTGCACGTGGCCCGGCGCCGTACAAAAGCAGTCGGTGATGCTGCGATGCCATCAGCGGTCACTGAGGCTGGCGCACTGTACACCACGGAGAACAGTGATCAGGGTGAGCAGGCCCGGAGGGCGAAAACATGTGATAAGAACTTTACAACTATATGCTGCTAAAATTGTAAAAGTAATATTGCTGTAAGCATTTATTTAATGTTTATCGCGAAATCCCAATGTATTTCTGAAACTGTGCATTCTAGAAAAAATATTTTTTTAAATAATATTTTATTAATTTAATATAACATTCAAATTATCTGAGCATTCAAAAATATATTAAAATGTAGATGTTAATTTAAATAAATTCCTCGAAACACCTTGAAGGTAGATCGTTGGAGTACTTCAAATTTCTTTGATACGTGTTCACAGTCCAGTTCATGGTCGTTAGACGAAACGAGTAAACTGACACTTCTTCGTAGGTGATCGATTAATACAATATGTTTTGATTACCTTTAGTCTGGAAAACATTTCGTGTCGAATTTAAATACATGCATTACTCTTCTTCAGTGTATCCAGAGCAGTAGATCTTACCATTGTGTAAGACAGTATAGTATGCTGCCGTAACTAACCCTGTTAGTAATGTAGCGTTTTTGTTATCATTTGCTTAAATAATAAATTAAGAGAAAATAAATTATATATTTATAGTTTGAATATTGATATAAATAAAATAATATAAAAATGGCAATATAAATAAATTGGCTAAAGAAAACGAAATATCACGTTGTTATTACGTTTATTTTAGGAGCTATAAAGAGCTCAAATCCATCTTTTTACGAACACAAGCTTTTTTTACTTTTATTTTCCAACTTCCAAAGTTGCGACGTTCTTTTGCTAAAGAAAAAATTCATAAATTTCTGTACTCGTTGAAGATAAGGCACATGAGTCACTGCAAGCTTCAGTATAATATTTACAAATAGCAGGAGGACGGCTGTGAGTGGTGTGGCTTATCTTGTTACTGCCCCAAGCCCGTCAATTGTGATCTTCCCGATCCCCGCAGGCGCCCTCTGTGAAGCGTACGTGAGCGCATAGGGATCGCAGCTCGGCGATCGCTGCCTTTCCCCGGACGCTCGGCGCCGCGTCGTCCACGGGCGACACCGCGCGGCGCGGCGGGGCAAGGCGGGGCGGGACGGGGCAGGGTTGTGGCCGAACTAGGCGGGGGGTGAGGAGTGGATGGGGCAGTGCAGGAGGCGGTAGGAAGGGCGGTGTGTCGTTTGCGGATTTTTTTCTCTCCCTCCCTTCGCCAACCGGCGAAGGGTGCGGCGTGGCCGGTTGCCGCTATTGTCCCGGTTGCCCCGTTCCCCGGCGGCGATGGGCGCGCGCGTGGCGGAGGGCGGGAGTGACCGCAGATGGCGCTGCATTGACGCAAGGACGCGGCGGAGTACATTGGGAAAGAGATCGTGCGCAAGGGGTGAGCAGCTCTCACTTTGAGCTGATGTCCGTTGCTTGTTTGTTAGATTGGAGGTAACCTATGCGGTTAGAAAATTGGCTACCCTAAAATATAAAATTATAATTTCTTGTGGTGTCAGTCACACTTCGTTATTTCTAACCTCGAGGCCAGGTCCATGCAGAAGTAGCCAACAAGTTGCCCATACCCCTACATGCAATTGTGGTGTAAGTCACAGATGAAACAACAGCTTCCAGTTGCTCCCAAGAAATAGCTTCTTGTTTACCTTTACCCATTACAGAAGAAGTAAGTCGAAAAAAAACATTTAATCGTTTTTAGTGAAACGTGCACAGGCCAAAACAGCAGCTTCAAAATTGCTCTCACTTTGCTGAAAATCTTATTTTTCCATCACATTACTATCACAGACGAAAATTGTGCATGCCAATTATTTGAATGTAAGTCATAGTTTTCAGAAGGGGCGTATGCAAAAGTGGCGAAAGTCAACAAAATAGTTAATTACTTAATTAATAAGCAATGTTTCAGTCCAAAATATCTGCAGTTAGTTAAAAGAATATATCCTTATCACGTTCATAACACTAGGTAATTTATTTCTTAGCATTATAGTTTTACGGCGTTTTTCGTTTACACGTCATTTTACGGAAAGTATTTTTTTTGACTTAATCACTTTTGCTCTCAACAGCTCATATAAAAAAAATCTTCTTCCCAATTGATGGAATGAAGCACAGAATCTATAATTCTCGGATACTCTATCCAGCATTTGTGATTTTAACTCTGCGCTTTGACATATTTCCTCCCCTCCTCGTCGATGCTTGCAGGATGTGTGCATTTGCGCGCTCTCATGCGGTTCGGTGTGTCTGCTGTGAGCGTCCTCGCACACAAGAGCTCTCACAACCACTCTGACCATTAATGTCCCCTATTCTATCTGGAGCTCGGTGCGGCCCGTAAGCTAAGTGGATGCCTCTTTACCGCATCTCTCCGGGGCTGCAGAGATAATGCATCGCAAGTCACAGGGCTTGCCCGCCTTCGCTATTGCCAGCGTCACCACCGTGGCCGCCGCCACCGCCGCCGTCGACCGCACTGCAACCTCGTCTCGGTGGCGGCGGTGGCGGCGGTGGCGGCGGTGGCGGCGGTGGCGGCGGTGACGGCAGTGGCGATGGCGGCGGCGACGGCAGTGGCGATGGCGTCGGCGACGGCAGTGGCGATGGCGGTGGTGGCGACGGTGGAGGCGGTGGCGGCGGCGGCGACGGCGGTGGCGGCGGCGGAGCTGCGTCGCCGCTGCTTCTAGCAATGCGACGGTGTCATCAAATTATCAGCGACACTGATGTGCGCTCAATCACCGCAAGGCCCCGTGGGGACTTCGTGCCAAAGCCGCCGTGCTTCCACATCACCGTTACCGCTAGAGCTAACGTCGCTACCTCTACGAAGCGGCGACAGCTACAGCTAACCGTCCCAACTGGCTTCGTGTTCGTCGCTGCCACCGTCGTTTGTTTGCTAGCACACTCACCGTAACCGTGAGTCCCATAAACCTGAGCAATTCTCGACGTCTCCAGCCACCTCCAACGCCTGTGCCATCGCCATTGACTGAGCTATTGCTGTTGGAATTATCTTTTGCACTATCACAATATCCTGTTGAATTGTGATTATGATGTGTAAAAGAATGATCATGCATTGAAGGCAGATTTGTTCAACCATGGAGAAATCAATGAAAATTTACATAGCTAACCAATTTTCGAAGAAGTATTTTGAGGCACTTCTAATAATGCGAGTCTTGTCACTCAATAATAATGTCTATTCTGCTCAATAGTATGAACTTTCCCTTGATATCCATCACATTACGATTACTCGATCAAAATCTGTCCAGTCGTTGTAACTGTTTCCACTACTATCTCTTTGTTTTGTCAATATTGATACATTTCCTGAGGAATTTCAAAACGAAATGTAATAATCCTCAGGGCATGCACTTTGAAGTCTGGACAAAGGCGTTTGAGGTTGCTTTCTGGTGACATGTCAGTCGATGCCAAGGCGCTGCCTGCGGCTTACAACGCATATGCCAGCATCTTTGATACTGACAGCCGAAGAAGCAGCATATGAGGTTGAGCTCCTGTGATGCATTTCGATGCCCCCTCCGGCTAAGTAGATGACCTGTTCTTCGCTGTCAGTCGTCGTCCATGGTCTTCCCTGGTATCCTCACATCCTTCCTTTAGTATTCCTCAAATCTTAATCTGAATCCGTGTTTCTATCATTCTTGAACCGCTTCGGTTTTCTCCTCATCGGGCCGGTACGTTGTAGAAGTTTTCATTTTCTTGTTATCACCACGGGGATTTCCAACTTGTTCTCGTCGTCATTATTGCTACGGCCTTCGATCACCATTGTCATTGTTATCACACTAGCAGTCTTGTTTTCCTCAATGAAATGTTTTCCCCAGCTGAGATCAGAGCACCTTTTTCACGGGTTTTTGGTTTTGATTTCTTGGAATTTATTTTCATTCACTCATTAAAAGGAAGTATATTCTTCTGTTTTCATAAGCTAGTTTTTTTCTATTCCGACAGTTACAGGTACGCAATATTTCTGTGAACATTAATGTGAATAATTAATTCTTGTTCAAAACTATCGGCGCCTTTGATGCAAAATTGCTACAAAATAGAGATAGATTTGCCACAGTATTTTAGACTTTCGCTTTTCTGGTTAATTTTTCCATGTTTTGTAACACTTATTATCTACGAAATTTAATTTCTCTTTGGTTGAGCTTATTCACAACCATAATTAATTTTTTTAAATACTTGGAAAATGAAACATTTTCAATCTTTTTATTTGAGTCTCTAGATATAATAAATTCCCAGAATTTTTTTATTAACTTTCTTTCCTCGAATATTAATTACTTGTTCGAACAGTGTTTCTGTGAGATGTGTTTTTTAAAATGACTATTTGTAGCTTTCTCGTTCGACTGTGAAGCCTTTCAAGAAGTTATTTTATATAAATACATTGTCATTATGTCCATTCGAAAGCATATTGAAGTGTGTTTCTCACCCCTCAACCAAATTTTAAAAAGACAGTGCATTGTTGTTTATAAAATTTATATTGACTTGATTTATCTTCCAGACATGATACTTTTATTCGATAGGGGGGATAACAGGTAAATAACTCGATCATTTATACATTAGCTCACATATGAACGCATGTTCATCTTGTGCTTACACTTTGAGATACTTCTGGACACATGTAAAGATGAATAGGTACTCTAATGCCCGCACACACTCGTGCTCCCTCACCCTCATCTTCTCTGATACACACAAAAACGTACATTTACTCACAGGAAGTCATTCATACACCCATGCATATATTACATAGAAATATACACGCGTGCGCACGCCATGTCAACCTGCCAACTTCCTGCTGTTCATCCGAGCTTTCACTTTCTTTTAGTTCACTGAGGCACCATTCATTAATTCATCTATTTTTTAATTATTATCACAGGCCTGTAGAGTTTGAAAGGAACGAGAGAAAAAATAAGCGTACAGTGCCTTCATTTAATACGTTTCCCTATTTTATAATAAACTATCCCGCTTTTCTTCCACCTCCGTCTCTTTTTGCTCTCTTGTATACTTTCTACCTAATTACTAAACTTGTTTTGCCTTTAGCTAACGAGGCGCAGTGTATATACGCTGCTAAGTGGCGGGGGAGGCGGAAGGGGAGGGGCTGGCCCGCGCAGAGGAGCGGGTGCGCGCGCACGCCGTGAGAGTGCAGTGGGGGTGGGGGAACGAGGAGGGATGGCAACAAGTGGAGGGAATGGAGAAGAAGAATCCGGGGCAGAAATGAGTGTTCAAAATGCGTGGTATGTGAAATTCAACGAAACGACAAAGAATGGTCGGGAAATGTAGGGCAAGAATGGAAATGAAGAAGGAAGCGACATGTCAGAGAAGGAGTGAGGTGAATAGGTTGGAGATGGAAAGAAATGGTAAGGGAATTGATATAAGGAATCTCGGCCTGAAAGGTCGTAGACTGACAACACGGGGAAAAGCCTTGGGAGGGTAGGAACCATTTCACAGCCATATGACGTGCTAGAAAAGATGACTGAAATTGTAAAGAGACTGAAGAGATGAAGAGGGGTGGTGAAGTGGAAGATAGTCTTTCGGGATTTCCAGCGTGAATGCTAGAAACTCAGTACAAGACGAGGTGGCGGGGTGATGAACCATGAGTATGGTGGGGGAGAGGGCGAGACGTGGGTGGGGCAAGGGCGGAACGTGGGTAGGACGTTGGCGGGATATGGGTGGGCCGTAGGCGATGCGTGGGCGGGACGTGGGGTGGGTGATGGGTGGGGCGAGGGCGGGGAATGGGCATGACATAGGAGGTGCATGGGCGGACGTGGGCGGGATGTAAGCGGATCGTGGGCGGGCGGATAGTGGGCTGGGCGCGGACGGGGACGGTCGTGGGCTGGGCTTAGGGGTTTGTGCGCGGGATGAGAAGAGGCGGGTGGAGTTTGGGGGAGCGGGGGGGACGTAGCAAGGGGAGAGCAGCGGGGAAGGCGAGCTCGCCCCGCCCCGCCATCCAACAGAGAGCGCGACGCGAGCCTCGCGTTTATATGATGGAAACCTAAATTAACTCCAATTTATTAATTTGAAAAGTTGGTTAGTCCGCGTTCAGAGCGCCTGCTGGGGCCGCGCGACGCTCGCGGTTGACACAATTAGCCGGAGCGCGCACAAAACGCGGGCCTTGCTCCCCCTGCCGCCCCGGGCGCAGCCGCCCACCACGACCGCCCCGCCCTCGCCGCCCGCTCCCGGCGCGCCGGAGCTCTGGCGCTGCTCGGCGCATTCTCGCGGCCACGATGGGGCCGACAGGAGAGGGGCGGCGGTCAAAAGTGCTCCAAAACGGTGGAATGTGGGTGCCGAATTTGCGGTGAAGAACTATACCATCAAAGAACGGAATACCTTAGTTTACTTACTATTATGTGATTTTATGATTTATCTTTTGAAACGAATTGTCTTTTAAAGAATTGTGAATTGAAAAGTCCGTGGCATGAACGGAACTACAGTAAGTCATCTGTAAGTTATTGAACCATTGTACTTCAGCTTCGTCAAAATACTAATTCAGAAACTCCGCAACATTCGCGATGAGTTGCTTAACGGAAAGTCAGTTCTCCTATGGAGGAAGACTAGCACCTCGTTGAGCTGAGAGGAGAGTCTCCCACAGAACAAGGTCATCATATAAACAACTGAGAATCACTGAAGTAGCTGGAAAAGGAATGAAAAAGGAAGTGTAAAATAATGGAAAAAGTGACTGAAATACAGTGGAGAATATTCTGCATAGCTCGAGTAAGGAGGGAATGAAGTGAGTAGGAACATCAACTGGATATAATCAAAAGACCCAAATGATTCTGGAAACGGCATTAAATATAATCTGACACATTGAAATCAAATGGCGCGGCATGGGAGAAATGAATTATTGAGGATAAATTGACATAAAAAGATTTGCGCAAAGGAAGATCAAGAGAAAGAAGCGAATGAAAGTAAACCGGAGCTGAATAAGAAGTCGTTAGCAAGAGTGACAAAGGAAGATATTTATGACGAAAAATGAGAAAAGTCGAGCCTTAGTGAATGATGATAATAATAATAATGATAATAATAATAATAATAATAATAATAATAATAATAATAATAATAACAACAACGTCCAATCCTTGGAACTGTCTTTGAGATGAAGTAGAAATAAGAAAGTCCGGAAGAGGTAAAGATGGTACGTATTTTCTCAAAAGTCTGGAAGAGCAAGATGGTATGTGTTTTCTCAGTAGGGCAGTCTCGTTACTTCACGTTCATGTGCGGCATGAGTCAGCGGGTGTTGTGTATCTTCTGAATTTGGCGGCCACCAAATATTCACATTTTACTCACTTTGCTTTTCAGCGATGTCGCGCAAAACTCTATAAGAGCAAGTCTGTTACTGGTAGCAAATGAATCGTACTAGATTAGAAAACAGGCACTATGGTATTTGAAATAATTTTCCGTTGATCTTTATATATTCTTATATTCTACTCAGAAGTAAATTTGAAATGTACTCATATGTATTACACTTACAGAAATCGTAGGTTGTATGTTTATGAAATAGCTCTAAATTTATTCTCCTAAAAAACTAGTCTTAAGAAAATTGGATGAAATGCTTGACATGAGACAGTCCTGTCGCACATCGAATTTACACTGAGAAATAATAAAAAGGTTTCAATCCCACGTTCCTCGCCGTAAAGTAAAGGACAAATGTTTTTGTAATACATCGTCATTTGTATACCAGCATCACAATACAGAGAATGTAATGTATTAGTCCTGTATATAAGTAGGATTACTTCAATTTTAACAAAAATGTGGCGTAGTAGTATTTAGAGCCGAGCACGTATGAGTTTTGATCTTGTTATCATTTGAAGAGATGGCTGTGAATCCGTGTGATTTCTTCAAAAAAATGGAAGTCTGCATTTTTTTGTTTCATTTAATCGAGGAAAGAATGGGGACCACGACCATAAGGAAGTAGTTTACTTTCAGTACAATTTCAGTCCTAACACAGAGCTACTTGAATTCTAAAGACCCATTTCAGTACGTCAGCAACTTTTAAGATGGCTGTAGCACTTCGATCAGCGCGCTATGCAAATTACTTATACTCATTCCCTACGATCAATTAAGCTGAGTTCTCGACAGAGGGATACTCGAAGTTCACGGGAGGTGATGGCAGGAGAGTACATTACATTCGGAGGGGGCTTGGGGAAGCGTATTGCGCAGGCGCGCCCCTGTCTCCGCTGCCGCCGCCGTTTCCACCATCACCTTCCTCACCTTCTCAACCCCTCTCCGTCACCCCCGCTGTCATCATCACTGCCACCGGCACACGCACCGCCACCGTTTCCTCCACTGTCACCACCACCAGCATCACTGCCTCCACTTGCTCCCCCGTCTCTGCCTCCGCCACCACCCCACCACCTCCACCGCCGCCAACGCCACCGCCGCCACCGCCGCCACCGCCGCCACCGCCGCCGCAGCCGCCGCCACCGCCACCGCCACCTCCGCCTTCGCCCCCGCGTCCTTCTCGGAATCCAGTTAACTGTCCGCGGCGGAGCTCATTATTCTCTTGTTTCCCGTAGCGCGGCGAGCGGACAATCGCGGTATGAAAGAGCGTAACCCGTTGTTTCCCGCACAAACGCGTGTTGCGCCCCGTTGTCGCAGTCGTCGCCACCCTTGTTACGCGCATTTTTCCCGTTCTCGCTCGTCGCTTGTGCCAGAAACCAACCCCCGCGCGCCCGTCCGCCCCTCTGTTTGTTATGACGAGTTGGAAACGGGATCGGTTATTTTTTCTAATTAACCCTGCGGTCGCGAGGGCGGACTGCCTTGTAGGCGCCAGGCGCCGGGAAGAGTGGAAGACCGCGGAGGCGAAGCAGAGAAAGGGGTACGACTCTAACCAGCAGCACCTACAAGAAAAGTCTCCCCTCCAAGTTAAACGTCTTGTGGCACCAAGTTCGGCTTATGTTGTCTAGTTGCGAAAGATGATTATTTGAGTGTACTACAAGAAATGTAGTACTGTTGTATTCATACTCTGACTGTAGTGTGATTTCAGACGTCTTCATCATTATGTTTCGAAAACAAAGTAAAACCTGTTACAGAGTTATGTAACCAACGTGCAGCTTTTCTTCCTACTTTCTTTTCTCTTTTTGCCGAATTGACACTTGTCCTAGATTTATAACGCTAATTTGGATTTCCTTGACAAAGTTCATGGGCGGTTTTTGAGCAAATTCAAGGCCATCCAATATGAAGCTACTTCAAGAAAATTTTGAAAATTATATTTATTGTTATCATTATCAGTGTTCTTGTTATTATTAATAATTCTCCACAAATACTTTTCAAAATACATAAAAAGATCCTTTCAACATTTTGAGCATTCATGACATTCCGACAGTTCGTCTGAAGGAAACCCATCGTCTGCTTGTCCTAACATGAACAAAACCCATTGGGTGTTTGAAAAGGCTCGCAGTGCTCTTGAAGAGCCCAAGAGTCGCGTGGCGGTGAGGCGGTGGGGCGGGCGAGGGACCTTCCTGTGCGGAGGCGCTGCCCTCCGTCGCCGTCTCCGCGGCCGCGAGGCGGGGCGCGGGTGCGCGGGTGGGCGGGCAGGCGAGCACGAGCGCGCGCGCGGACTGTACATTCCTGTCGAGCTCCCATCAGCAGCAATGCTTCCCTGGCAGCTAATTAGCCCGCCGAGTTCCAATACCTTTAATTGGATGCTGGCGAAGTACAACATTGATCCTCCACCCGGCTTTCCGACCGCCCCCGCAACTCCCTGCCCCTCCCCACGTCCTCGCCCCGCCCCACCCCGTCCGCGCCTCGCGCAGCCCTTAAAACAACCCTCCCGGCTGCTATTATATAATATATTCTCCTCCAACTTCCAACCTACATACGCGCAAGAAAGACGGAGCAAGAAAGAAGACGAGGAGCAGGAGGAGGCGGAGGAGGAGAAGAACAACGAGGAGGAGGAGGGGATGGGGGAGGAAAAAATCATAATTTCCTTAATCATAGTTCCCTATAAAGTATAATTTGATTATTAAAAATTTAAACTCTTGAATACTGCCATGTTAATTAAATTGAGCCTATGGAAAAGAAAAAGCTAATGAAATGTCAGGAGCTTGGGAGAGTGTGATTAATTGCGAGGATTCGTGGAGCAGCCACGGGAGCGAGCGAGAGCGCCGCGCCGAGGTAATTGTCTTTCACGGCGCGCGAGCGAGAGAGGGCGCGAGACGGAGAGAGCGGGCGCGAGAGAGACGGAGAGAGAGCGCGGCACGCAGGAGGAGTTGTGATTAAACGAGCTAGCACCAAATTACGCTGCCGGGCCTGGCGGGTCTCTCGCGCCCGTCCCTCCCCGCCGCCGCCCCCGCCCCCGCCTCCGGCCTCGCCGCCGCCACCCCCGCCGCCGCCGCCCAGCCGCTGAGCTCGCCGCCACCGCCGTCGCCGCTACAGTCTGGTTGAAAAATATCGGCCCTTTCTCGCTTCGTCGTTCAGTGCGTTGGGGATGCTCGAAGGTGTGAATGTTTTAAATGCGGAATCACTCGGATTCTGGTCTTGATTTGAAATGAAGGGATTGGAACACAATGATAACACATTTCATACATTCAAAATAAAGTTTTTAAAATGTCCCCCCAAAACGAACATTACGATCCTAATGCCTTTATATATGCATTCATAGAATTACGTTACGTATTTTGAAGGCAGGTGCGAGTGTAAGCAGAAACTGAGTGATGTCTGGATTTACACAAACTTTATTTTTTCTTGGCTTGCAAAAATTACAAAAATTAGGGTTACCACTCTGTTGCCCCGACCCCTACAGGTATTACTTTAAATATTTTCTAAGAAATGAGTCGAGGTTCCACCAAAGTAGCCATGTGTTTTGTGGTTGCATGACTTGCAAAAACATTGGAAAATTTCACTGACATCATTTTTGGCAAACTCCGTAAAATGAATTCGGTTTATGTGTGAAAACGTGACAATGAAAGATACTTCAGACGCATTTCTATATTCTAGCTTTCGAAATTTACTTTTAAACGTATTTCATTTAAAAGAACAGAATAGTTGCATTAATGGGAAAGAAGTTGAAAGTGCAGTAATTACTAATCTTTTAAAAAATAGAGGAGCCATTTTTGCGTGTTTTACAAAATATTTTTATGCTATTATTCTTTTTTCTTTAAGAAAAGCCTTTTTTAAGAGAAGATATAATCCAAATATTTTAATATATTCTGCAAATGATCGAACAGTAAGGATATTTAGATAGGGGAATTCTTTGAACTATAATCATTTTTTGATTTACCCTTGGATGTAACATTAATAAGAATGTCATTTCAATTATATTCGCAGCAGTCGTGAAGGAAACCGAAATGAAGATTAAGTATACTTTCTTTAAGAAGACTGGTGTATTTAAGTAATTATTAGCCAATATATTTGTCTCAATTATGTCTGTATCAAGCCTTGCATACATTATTTAAAATCATAGTGTACAATTTTATTAAAAAATAATTCTTTGGAATGTTTTATGAGTAAAAAAGCTTCTCATGATCGGCATACAGAAATGTTTTTAGACACGTATCACTTTTATTTGAATTTATTTATGGACTTCCTTTCAATTCACGTAAGAGACCTGCATTCCTAAATTTATTGCATTCAATTCTACATTATTAAGTAGAACTATGATCTCACTATATTCTTAACAGTTCACCCTTCATGCTTTACATTATTGCTAGAAAGCAGGGAGCATAGATCGTCGTGGTGCTCGGACAGTGTGCGTAATCGGCCATGACACTGCGCTCGCCACACTGTCAAATGGTGCCCATCCCGTCTCTCTGCTCCACGCTCCAACCCTATGGCGCACGCGAGAATCTATGAAACGCCACAATACGTCTATTTCTATTACGATGTTACCGTCCTTCCACACGCCCACTCTTTGCTCGCCTGCCCGTCCAATCGTTGCTAGTCCACCCATCACCCTAACTAACCACCCATTGCCCGCCCGCTCTTCCACCCTTTTCCTCCCCAACTGCCCGTCTTTATCTCGCCCATTGCCCGCTTATTTCTTTTCCACCCATCTCCCGCCCGTCCTACCCATCGATTCCCCATTCGCTTTTTGATCGACTGCCCGTCTACCCACCCATTTCCCATCCGCCATTTGACTGATTGCCCACTCACCCATTTCCCACTCGACTTTTGACTGACTGCCTTCCCACCCGCCTCTTGACCGATTGCCCTCCCGTTGACCTGTTTGCTTACCTACTGATCTCTCGCCCGCATATCCATTCGTTTTCCTTATCCGTCTCACCGCCTTTCCTCAATCTCTTTCCCTTGTCCACCTGACCGCCCGCCCATTTACCCCCCACCCGCCCGTTGCCGCTCGCCGACGCCGGTGGCGAGAACGCGTACTACGGTTGCGCTCGCCCGCGGGCGGGTGGCGCGTGGGGGCGTGGGGGGGGGGCAGTTTTACGCGGGCGGCGCGTGGCGCTTCATGCACAGTCAGGAGTTCAATTACGGGAGATATGACGCGCGGTGGGATTTATGTGGCAGACGCCGCCCCTCCCCGCCCCACTCGCCGCGACGGAAGCGCGCCCGCGGACGCTGAATGAGGCTGGGAACCGCGGCGCGCCCCGGTCATGGCAAGGAGCCGTGCCGCGCCGACCGATATTGGCTCTCGGGAGGGGATGGCTCGTATACGGCAAACGCCGACGCTCCCATAATAAGAAAATGGTACGAAAACTTGGAAACAGATGCCTCTTCTAGTTTCGAGTGGGCCGTGCTAAGTCGACTCAAGTTCTGTTGAAATAACAAGCGATGTTAATTTCAACTTTGTTTTAAATTTTAATTGGTTGCGCTTATTTCTAAAAATAAAAATCGTATATTTGGTAACATATCTAAGTGAATAATCAGCAAGAGAGAAAACGAAGTTAAAGTTATTACAAAATGAATGAATTTAGCTCATGGTAAGAGAACTAGTTTTTATTTTATCTCGTTTAGAATGGATAAGTAAAATTTTTCGTACTAGCATTCTTACAATTTTTTTATAAAATTATAACTGAGATTAATGTATTAATTTTAAAACATCTTGATGACAATAATAATTTTAAAATTTTCAATTCCACTTCATTGAAATTAGTGAAACGTAAATTTTGAGTGAATAATGAATCCTTCTTAGAAGAAAAAGTGGTATTAATCCAACTCAAAACGCTTTAATCATGCTTCCTCACATTGTATTTGTTAAGACATTTTTGATACAGACATTCTGAATTACGTTTTAAATAAAAATATAGTATTTCCAAAAATTATACGTTTTGAAACGAAGAGCACATATTAAAACGTTGATGAAGCAAACGCGATGCCAGTTGCCTAAGTAGTTCACGAAAAAGTGTGTCATGATACCAAACACATATGTTGTAAAATATGAGTTGCATTATCACTAGCTCGTGTGATGAATGGAATCCATGTCCTAGCGCGGTTTTCTAGCTACTTTCCTCGTGTTAACACTGTTTGGCACGATTTTCGTTACAATGTTATCGTTAGTGCGCTTTATGAGCGTCGTATGTTAGATAGAGCTGCTCAGGCTGATTGCATTCTCTTGTGAAAGCGCTATTCTCGTCTGTGATGCAAAACCCGTTGGCGAGGGCTTGCGTACACAGGCACAGCTGATTAGCTCCCAGCATGTAGCTTCTTCATTATCGTCCGTTGTGATATTTCACGCATAATGTATTCAGAAGCATTTCCAATTTCATTTGATGAATTTTCTTAGAGGAAATTTCATTCTGAACTATGACAGTATTCCCTGTAATAATTATAAATCGGTAATAAAAAATAATATACTGTAATAAATTATCATTATCAACATTACAACGATAGTAATTATTGTAAATATTTTGCGTAATAATTATTTGCAAATATATCATCATCAATTATTAAGAAAACAGCACAAGTAAAATTACGCTAAAACACCTCGTCTGTATGTTGGTTGGTCAAGATGATCTGTCCTTTGCCTGCGGTCATCCCATCTCGCACACCTTCCTCCCCCAACGCCATTTGCGCCATCTCCTCCCATTACCGCTCCCACCCTCTTCTCGTCACCGGCGCTGGACCGCCCCCTTCTCCGCGCCGCGCCGCACGGCCTGTGGCCCTAATTTAACGCGGCCGCCCACTCAAAGTGAAACGGAGCCGAAGGCGGTGGCGGCGGAGGCGACGGGGGCGGGAGGGGCGGCAAGGGACGCCGCCGCCGCCGCGACCAATTACGGTGGCAGCGGCGCGGGGCGGCAGAGGCGCTGGAACCGATTAATCGGCGACGGGGGGCGGGGCGGGGCGGGGCGGGGCAGGGCGGGGCGGGAGCGGGGGCGCAGGCGGCGGCGGAGTCCGCAGGATCAGCCCGGCCGCCGCGACGGAGGCCGGGTGGCCGGGTGGGCCGGGCGGGGCCGCGGCGGGGAGAGGCAGGTCGGAGCGGGGAGGCGGGGCGGGGCGGGGCGGGGCGGGGCGGGGGCGCAGGCGGAGTACCCAGGTGCGGCACGCCGCTGGGGGATTGACCTCGCCGGCATCAATCTTGTTTTAAATGAAGTATGTGACAATAGTGAATGAATGTGTACGCCAAGTTTCGCGGGACTAATCCGTGCCCCCGAGTGCCGTGCGGCGGAGCGGGTGGGGAAGGGGTGCGGAGGCGGGGAGATGAGGTGAGGAGGGGACACTGCGGAGACGGCGGCCGCCCTTAGGCTTTCGCTGGTGCCGCCATCGATGTTTCTGCCTCCTTCGCCTCCATTCCAGCAGTTCCTCGCCTCCTCCGCCTTTGCCTTAAATTTCGCACTATGCGTGAGAACAGAGGGGCTTCCCATACAAACCTTTCAAGGACTTCTCTCACTTTTCCCATCACTTGCCCTCGACTGTGTTGTATGTTCACCACCATTCCACCCAGTGCGATGTCTTCCTCTTTCAACACCTTACTTCTGTTTTTTTTTATATCTCATCTTCTCTTTCTCAGCACATTTTTTAATGTATTTTTGTACTTCACTCCTCCCCTACCACAAGTAACCTGATTTCTTGTCTCTTTCTTATCCCACATCTGTTTTTTACCCCATATGTTTTACAACCATGTTTGTTCCATTCTATTCTACTACACTATTCTTACAATTTTTTGTTTTTGTTTTTCGGTTTGTCTTTCCTGTGTTGCTGTTCCCAACATCAAGATGTGCATGATCCTTCTGGGACATTCATCGGCGCGTGCATATGAAGTGGGACACTGTTAGCAACAAATTTGTCTATATGGCAAAGATTTCAAATAACATTTTAAGAATCGTATCTTCTGAATCTTTGTTCATTTCATAAACTGTATAACACCGAGACTTCAATATGCCAACAATCTAAGGAAAGAACAACGAAACATCCGTGAAATATCACTATACTGCAAGTCACAGTTCATTTGTGTTAATACCACAAAGATCATTTGCATTTACTGATTATTTGCGACTGAGCTGATTGAAATTGATTGAAAATGAACTAATTCAAAATTTTCGTTGACTATTGTAAAACAATATTTCTCAAACATATCCACATATATCTCACATCTTCAGTCATTTGCTAGCTTCTTTTTTGCGTTGTTCTCTCTATTTTAGGAATATACTTGTACGTGCAAGGAAACAGATAACTGATGTTAGAAAATACACTTCTGTAAAATAGGGCTACCGAGTTATGGAATAGCTTGCCTGCAGCACTAATGGAGACATTTGCTACAAACATAAAGACTTTTAGGTCAAGATTAAATTCTAGTAATATAGATGTAAGCGATAAGATTAGTAGTCTGTGAAAGGCCTAGTAGGCATAATTAAAATGAAATAAAATTGTATTACGTATTGTATGCACATTAGTGCTCTTTATTGTATTGTATTATTGTATTGGATGTGTGAAGAATTTGCCACCAGGATCAATGTCCAAAGCAAATTAAATAAATTATCTACGCCTGTCTGTCCATCCCTTCCGCTGCTCCTCCCAAGCACCTAGGAGGCCCCTCGCCGGCGCCGCTCCTCGGGCGATCTGCGCCGCGTGCGTGTGGAGAGGGCGCGCCCGCGCCGCACTTCCTCCCGCCCCCCCGTTCTTGCGTAGTCAATATCAATCTGCGGCGGCGGCGACGCCGCGGGCGCGCAGGGGAAGAGCGCGCGTTGTTGGCGTTGTTCGGCGCCGCCGCACCAACAACACGGCGGCACCGGCGGCGGCGCCAGCTCCGGCCGGGGGATGCGGCGGCCCGCTCGCATCGCTGCGCTACTTCCTCGCTACAAGGAACGCGCGTGCGGGCGCGCGCCGGGAGCGTGCGCTCGCGGCATGCGGAGTATGGGCGCGGGGCGGAGGAGGCGGAGCTAGCTTTTGCAGCTGGGTGCAATGTTTGACTAATTCTGCATCGCGCTGGTTCAATATCGGATGTCTCGCGTGCATTAGTAGACGTTTTATGTGTTTTAGGGATGTGTATGAGCTTTGGGAGGAGGTTGTGGGCTTTGCAAGTACGATATTGGCCGACGTAGCGCGAAACGCTGTCAGCGGAGATCGCGTCTCTTCGGCGGGATCTTCGCTCTCATTTGACTGTCGAACTAATTTAACTTAGTGCGGAGCTTGTCGGGACAACAGTTGCTGATCTGTTTGAGTGTAAAGTTTCCGTTTCCCACGCACAATCATGGCGTTCACACAACTTGTGTTAGGGGGATAACATCCTATTTACTCAATAATAAAGACTGTCAGCGAACATACAAATCATACAATCAAATAATTCAATTAGTGAAATTAAATCGTATTAATAAAGTAAAAGTTGTTGAACTTACTTCCAAGAAATACTTCCAAAATACTGGTAATGATAAAAGTACTTCCTGCTCAGATCTACGCACCATTACACTAGCACCTCCGATGTTTCCTATCATAGTGCCAAAAACATCAAGAACAAAGATGACAAGATCTAGTAAAGATCATGTCATCTAAAGATCTAGTAAATCAGTTATCTCGTAGAATTCATGTAAATAGTATTTTTTTCTTACAGAAAATGGCGGAATTAAGATGAAGCTTCAGTACTTTTGCTTGGATGTGCAGAATTTGAAAATATTCGTGTATCTGTTCCCGGAATTGCTGGAGTCGGTTCGGTGCTCCCACTAGAACTGGCAGTTTCGCTACTTTCTTTTTCCACCAGCCCCCCAGACACATTTATTAACACACAATGCCCGTATAATTATTTCACATCCCGGGGACATGAAGGTTTTATCCGAGTGCCAGTCGCGCACGGCGGCAGGTGTGTCGCGATGCGGCGCGCCCTCTCCCGCCGGCAGCGGATTTTTTTCCAACGCTCCTCGCGAATCGGGGCCAGCCCTTTTTACGCGACCGCACGACACGGCCCGAAAAGGGGGCGGGGCCCTCGTGCGGCCGGCGGGGAAAGGGGCGCGGCCGGGACGCTGCATTCACCGCGCTCCGCTGTCCGCGCAAATATTTCATACATGTAAAACGTTTCCCGAGCACCAGTGAGGTCCGGCCGAATGTTGCATGTCCGGGATTTTCGGACAGGTACGTGGCGAATAAATTTTGGAAAAGTCTCGATTCCCCACGGGAGGGGTCCGCCTCAGTATGCGTTTGGGGGGGGGGAAAGGGCTGCACGCGGGTTCGCCCCCCCCCCCATGGGGGCGGGGTGGCGCTGCAGAACAGTGCATAGCGTTAATTTTTCTACTGCGCGATAGCATTCGGCATTCCCGTAGTTGCAAGCCGCCCGCCCCTCCACTCCCACACCGAACTTCCGGCCGTGTTGAGTGTGGGGAATGTGCACCCTCATAGCGAACGCAAGGCAGGTAGCCGACGGGGTATGCGAATCCAACCATTCCATCCGGCTGCACCCGCTCCCGCTCGCGCCCGCCCTCCCCCGCACGAGAGCCATCGAGCACGCAGTTAATTTTTTACAGCTAATCCGCCACCGTATCAAATTCATCATGTAATGCACGAGGTATTTGCTTAATTGCTGCCAACAGTTCGCGGGCTAGTCTATTAAACTGATGAAATGTTAAACCTCTCTGTCACGCGGACCCGAGCGACCAGCGGGCGTTGGGACGCGCGCGCGTAAGCGAGCGGGTGGGCGGGCGGGCGGGCGAGTGGGAGAGCGAGCCAGCTCGCTCGTCCGTTCTCCCGCTCTCCCTCTCCAGGGATATTACGTTACAGCTCCGGCGGCGGCGGCGGCGGCGGGGGCGCGTCTGCGCGCGTTCTAATCGCGCAAATTTGTACGTCAGAGAAGCGCGGGCCTCGCGGCGCGGGTCGAACTTTTCCGGGTCGCTCGGCCGACCGGCGGCGTAATGCTATTAAGCCCAATTACATTTATCATCCTGATGCGTATATTTATGAGATGAAGCTTATGAGAGCGTTCGGTTAAGCACTTATTATTAATCTAATCCTGTTTGCGCGCGCGCATTTTAAGTCCGATATTTATGCGCGGAGCGTTAACGCGATCACGTAGGGTCGCGAGCGATACGGGACGCGGGAGGGCGGAGGAGGGTGTAAATGCGCGGGTGGGCGTTTACACAGCACTTTCTTTTTATGTTTTGTACCAGGGAAAGTGCTCTAGTGTTTTTACAAAGTATGTGTAGTAGAGGATCATGAAAAGAGTTTGTGTACGTGTATTTATCTAAAAAAATAACATTGAGTATTGTGGATTTTATTGAAAATCTTTTAAAATTGTAGGGGTTTATTGTATGAATTCATTAATTTTATTGCTATCACTTTATTTACATACTGAATGGCGAGTTTGCATTCAAATCCTCTCTTGCGGAGAGGACGCCCGAGAAGATAAAACCGTATTTTGATGTTACAAAGCCTTACTTTCTCTTATTCCATCGAAGAATATTTAAAAGTTACATTAACTGAGAACTTATTCAAAGAGTATTTAATGGTAAGACGTGCGTAATGATTAAAAGGAGTCGATTTAATACGTTAATTTATTGAATGGAAGTGAAAATTTAGGCGACACCTTGCCTAAAACATTATCTGTGACTTGAAGATACCGAAATAGAAAAAAATGAACTTTGGCGAAATACACTCTCAGGCAAATGAACACCGTGTATTTCGGTCTCAGGGTTTCGACTGAGAACGATTCCACTGTGTAGAAAGCACGCCGTGAAACAACAAACAAAAATTACTGCCAATGAAACTTTAATTTTGTGACTGAGGTTTCGGGGAGATCCAGCATAAGCATATGCATACGCCGGTCCACATCCCATGAAACCACATTTACAATACGCGAAAGCCCTTTCGTAACAGCCTCCCCCTAGAGAAGGTTCGTTCTACGACGCGAGCCTTCGCTTAAGGACGTGTTGTCGGCAGAGACGCGCGGCCTTCGCGAGACGCTTCTGCGGGTCAGAGGCGTTGGCGGCGGCGGGGACGGGGGCGGGGGAAGAGGCAGGGGCCGGACGGCCCTGGGCGCGTCGCCGAAGCCATTAGCCGTCCCCTGCTGCATCGTTTGCGCCCCGCTCCGCCTACTCCCCGCCGCGCCCCCTTCGCCCTTCCTCGCCACGGCCCGCCGCGCCCCGCCCCGCCTCGCCTCGCCTCGCGCGCGCGCCGGACGGCCTCAGGTGTGACAACGGCCGCCTTGGATTACGGTCCTCCGCCGCCGCGCGCCGCTCCCCTCGGTGGCGCCGCGGCGGCCGCCGCCACCGCCCTCACTGCGTCCTCCACGCCATCTCCCCCAGACGCCCTTCGCGAAGCAGCCACTGTCCTCTCTTGGCCACGCACTGTCGTCGTCGTTTCTAGTCTTAAGGCGGCTCCACACATTCGACATGTGCCGAGCAGCGAGCTTCTGCTCGCCCAATCCCGAGCAGCTGATGTGCTCGGTGAACGTTCGCTTCCTTTCATGTGTCGAAAAGTCCAACATGCAAAGGGTAGGGCGAGCACTGAATGTTCGTGGCTTGGCAAATAGCAAGCAACCCATCCACACAATTCGGGATTCGGCGAACGGTCACTCGCTATTCGCCGAATACCGCCGGATGTGTGGAGCCGCCTTTAAGTTTGCTGAATGAGTTTGGCTAATTTCCTTAGAATACCCCGTAAAAGAACATGCAAATAACGAATTAAGGTCACGCGGATGCCACTTTTATAAACTATGTTATTACTTAACAATTCATCTAGAATCCAAGAGATACTATTTATGGATTAACAGTCACCTTTTTAACTTGATCGACTACTTAGCGTTAGGATAATTAAGACATTAAGCTGCGTTATTGTTGGCAGCTATCCTGTGTTACCTTTCTTCGTTCGTTTCTCATATCTTTGCTTTCAGCCATTC
The DNA here is from genome assembly GCA_031308135.1 of Acheta domesticus. NCBI lineage: Eukaryota > Metazoa > Arthropoda > Insecta > Orthoptera > Gryllidae > Acheta > Acheta domesticus. Next base: position 122,202,505 of record JAHLJT010002406.1, on the reverse strand, counting down.
GCGGACGCTCCTTCTCCTAGTACTTTCTTAGTTCCATTCAAGGCCTATAATTAAAAGAAAATGAGAGTTTTCAGATACTTTTTTAATATCACTTTTTCAAAGACAAAGATGGCGGTGTCATGCCGTAGATTTAGGTAGTAATTGACGTAATTAGGTGACCACGCTGGAAACTGATGCTACAGAATTTTCAATTTCAGTCCCAAAAGTGCCGAAGATCACCGTAGTTTCCACATTTAAAAGGACTCAACGAACCTGCAACAATGTAAGTTCATTTACTAATCTATGCGACGGCGAACTCTTCTCGATGCGCTGCGATGTCGAAAATGAAAGACATTGAAATTAACTTCAACAAGAAGCATTTACCTTTCAACTCTTCCTTTACTACCATTACACTAGATATTTCCCTCTATCAGACATTTCTCCGATTTCTATTTATCTACGCGTTTCTACGTGAACTTCTGTATGCCCCTATTTCACCCCACTGTCCCCCCTTTTTCCACTCGTTGGTCCTCGCGAACTCCACTGCTCGCCTCGTAGCCGTCCCAAATTACCGCGACGAAGTCTAATGTATTCCATACCTTCCCGTTCATTTAGTAATGAAAATAAAATTTAATTATTGGCTTTAATGAATTGCTTTGAAATGAAAAGCACGAGATGTTATAAAGTATTTGAGAAATTCGCCTTCACTTCTGTATATTAAATGGAAAAGAAAAATCAATTAATTAAATTTGTGAATTTGCGTAATTACTTGAACTCTTGGGTCACGCTTTGTATTACGGGCGTCTGAATTTATACGCTGCGACTGAGCAGATGACTGCTTTTCTGCATAGGGATGGGCGAGTGGGTGGGTGGGTGGGTGGGTGGGTAGGTGGCTAGATGGGTAAGGGTGAGGAACGGGAGGTCCGCTTGATCTTCTGAAGACCGACAATTTGCGCAGACCGGTGACAAGTAAAAGGCGTGAAACTTAGGAACGACCTCTTCAGGATTCCATTCCAACAATTGGCAGAAACGAGTGTCAAGAAATGAAGAGCGTTTGAGGAGCTGACAGTCTGAGTATCACGGACTGGAAAACGAAATATTAAAAAGTTACATCCATGCAAATGAGCAAGAGAATTTGAATCAATGTGAATTTATTTTACAAAACAAGTTGGAGCTGCGTAGCAACAAAGGAATTTTGAGAATAAAGTCAGTTGGAAGAATGGCAATGTAAAATATACTAAAAGAGAAGCTGTCGTTTGCTTCTCGAGCTGTATTCATACTGATCTGATTCTGGTGGCAACGACAATGAATCTTTAAAAAGTTATAGAGTTATAAGTCTAAATTACTCAGATTTCATGATCATTAATTACATTACATAATTATTTGTTGAGTAAATTAATTAATACTGTATTCTTTACAAGTCTTGTTACAGTGTCCATGTGTATGTTAATATCCACACGACGTATTTGCAGTGTATTTATTTCATTTACGAATATTATGTAAAATTGTTTTATTTTTATTTCAGAACTATGAAAATGATGATGATGAAATAACTCAACAGTAGAAAAGTCATGTTTTAGAATATATAATCAACAGAATGCAAGTGAAAGAAAAATTCTTTCAAATAGAGTAACTAGGCACTAATTCAAATTTTATACTAATTTTATTTTATTTTATTAGAGAATTATTTACTTAAAAATTACCGCTGTTTCATTAAAAACTACCATAAAGAAAATTTGTATTTTTATGGAGCAAACATTCATACGTGAAGTTTAGCTTTCTCACCGAGTTCACTCTTTATCACTTGTGATGCACCCTGAAAACGGTTAGAGACGAGGTGATCTCGTTAATTAGTATATTATTTTGTGTTTGCTCTCGGTGCTTTAACGAGAGTTTTGCGTTGAAAAGTCCGTAATCGCTTTCGTGTAAAGCTGTCGTTTTTAATTTAATTCGGATATGCCTGACATTTTCTGTGGAACTCATTAAATTAACATCCCCAAATTCGGCCCGAGGATATTCCCGGAATTTGTAATTCGTGTGACGGCAGAAGAAAGGTGATGGCGGAACGAGTCTGTTCAATATTTGATTCAAATATATTAATTTTTCCCACGAAACCGTAATACACTGGTGAATATAAAGGGCATGTCAAGATACTGAAAAAACGGGAAGGAACCGAGGTGAAACAGCAGAACTGAATTCTCAGATAGCGTAGGAAATCATAGTTTCTGGTGGAGACGAAACCATTCATATCACTAAATTTATTTTGTGGCCTTTCTTGAGTTAATAGTATAAATGGTTGAACACAAGACAAACTCTTTTACGTAAGTAGTAAGGAAGGGATTTACATTTCTTTGAATCATTTAATACCTATTAAAATTGATTTCAGGGTATCCGGAAAAGATTTCAGAGACAAAAATAAAATTATGAACTGGCTTTAAGTGCAAATAGCGATTGCTTCACGCGCGTTTCCAAGACTCGAAGAGATATGTAAATTCAGGCGTCATTAACATCATCAACAAGTGCACTGCGAGTGCACTTCAGTTCTGACGAACGGCCGACGGCCTAAGATCTTCACGACCTAGAATCGGATACAATCACCAGTCCGCGGGCAAGGCGGGGCGGTCGTAATTTGCACTCCAATTCCTTCAATTAATAAATTTGCGTTTTCTTTCGCTCATACCAGTAAAGTAGTCCTTTTCTTCGGCAATACAAAAAATCCTCGCCCCGTCCATTAACTATTCGAAAAAACGTTCTAGACGTTTTAGAAGAGGAGAAACCGGTAAGAAGGTGCTCTGCTCTGTACAAACGATGGTTTCTCAGCAAAATGGCTCAGGAAGAATTTGTTCATGTAACAAAGGAGAGCACGTTGGTTATTTTAACATCTGGAATGACTCACCCTGTGTACTCTCATGGAGATGAAATAATCTTACGTTTCTTTTATAAACATTTTGAAATTGGAACGGAATTGTTTTTTGTTCTGATAGATTTAGAACATTGCGATTTCAGAAAACATACATTCGATAAAAACATTTTTCAGATAGTACTAATATAAAAAAGTACTAATTATATTTGCATACACAGTCTTAAGATACAACCATGTACAAGAAATCTCCACAAATTAGGAAGTGCGCACCCTTTATTATTGCATAGCAAAATAGTGATCTTTGTTAGGTAACAAACAGCAGTACTATTAGCGCAAACACGTAGTCTGCAAACTTAGCGTAACCAAATTCTACTTCCTGTGTGCGGTAAGGCGTCGCTAAAAGTGTGCCCTGGGAAGCGTTATGGAGTACCCAAAGCGCGGACTCCGTTGTCTGACACCGCAACTTGGGCGCAATCCAATCCCTCCCCTCCTCTCCCCCCTCCCACCCAACCCCTCCCGCCCCCCCCCGCTGCGGCGCACGCGGCGTCCGGCGGCGCGGCAAGTGATGCAAGTCATAAAAAAGAGTTTCATTTCGTCGGCCCCCTCCTGTTTTGTAGTATTGGTTTCTTGTCATAAAAGCGAAAACATCGGAAATTTCGTTGAAGTGGGTTGACGAAACCCGGGTGTGGGCGGAGGGAAAAGGCCCGCAATATTGCGCCTCGCCCGCGAAGGGGGCGGCGGGGCAGCGGTGACAGCGCCGGGGCGCGTGGAGAGGGTAGGCGCCGCCCCTCGCGGGACACGTCCGCCTCCGCGCCGCGCCGCGCCGCGCCGCGCCGGGCTGCTCTCTGCATGGGTTGCTTGTCGCGCCGCCTCGCCACCTTCTCTGGCGCCCCGCACTCCCCGCCTCCTTTTTTCCGCATCGTGTTGTGCTTTCCTTTTCTCGTTCTCCGACATAATCTCCTCGACTCGTTTTTCAACTCTCTGTCGTGCCTCATTTCGTCGTTTACTGATCTCTGGAGTCGCTCCCCTCTTCATTTTTCTGCTCACCCGAGGTCCTCCCGCCTTTCGACATTTCGAAATGTTCTCTGCGTCTTTTTTTCCTGATCTAAGCCATTCCTTTCCGACTTGCTTACCATTCTTCTGATCGCTCTCCATGCCTTCCGAGTATTTCTCATTTTCCGTATCGCTTTCCCAGACTTCTTTCGCCGTTCTTCCACAAGTTTTCTCAAATACCTTTACTCTTCTTTGAATTTGGTCAGTCCTTGCTTCATCCTCTCCGTTATCCCCACCACAGTTCTTTCCTATTCCTGCTCTCGCACCATTCTCTCCTATATTCCATCGCAATCCACCTCGTCTTGCAATGCCCCGCCTCAATCCCCAGCTCCTTGGTCTTTGTAGGAAATACTTTCCTCCTCTTCCCCTCTTTCCCTCGGATCCCGACTCTTCTCTCTCTCCCCGCCACGTCCACCCCGCCACGTCCCTCCGTGCGCGCGCGCCTGACCCCGTGAGGTGGGCTTCGCGTCTGGACACAAGTGCTAATAAAGTTTACGTTAAGTTAAATTGGACTAAAACAACTAAAGTTAAACCCCCGGCCGCCCTTCCGCCGCGTCCCCCGTCGCCTCGCGCCGCTGTTTCATTACGCCGGGCTTGTTGGCATGCCCCTCCCCGCCCGCGTCCCGCCCCGCCCCGCCCCCCTGCGCCCTGCGCCCCGCCGCGCGCGCCCCGCCTCGCCGACACCCACTTCCTCTTCTTTTAAGATTTACTCGTTTAATTTTCTTTTCGTTCCCACGTTATTGAAAAAGTCCTTTTGTTTCTCGTATCCCTTTCTTCGGGGTTCCGGCCTTACGCCACTCCATTCCACTCAGTTTTGTGTTAAAAAGGAGGGGAGCTTGTTTACCGTGGCAGGCCGCCGCCGCCGCGGACGCCACCGCCACCGCTGCCACCGTCGCCGCCCCGCCCCCTTCCCCGGCCGCCGCGTCACGCGTCACGCCGCCGAAGCAGCCAACCGGCCTTCGCTCGCCATCTTATATTCCCTGTTCGCGCCAACCTGAGATCTTTTGACACTCGCGTCTGGCAGCCCACAGAAAGGACGTGTTCTGCATTGCACGCAGAAACAGGTGCACGAACTTCTCATTTTCCTTGCTTGTAAGTTGTCGCCGGCTCACGTCACAGCCCAATTTATTGTTTCAACCACAAAACTTGTAAAGCCCAAGGGAATTTTTTTATTTTTATTTTTGTAATACTAATTTTCTAAATTTTGACTCTATAAACTGTATGTTTTTTGGTGCGTGCGATAAATAGCCTAAAGAAAAATCATTATTTTGCAATAGTTCAACTTGATGCTCAAAGCTCATAGCAACACTCAGTTGTCAACAAGCTAGAAAGAGCTCACATAAGAGTGAACGACGTATACCGCTAGTTGCTTGCAACAGTGTACTCGCTCAGGCGCAAGAAGTTGAACATGACGTGTTCTGCAGAAAGGGGAGACTTACACCCGCCCTTATTTAGTTGAAACTTAGCACCTTCGTGGGCGGAGAAAGAGTGGGCGGCGCGGCGGGGAAGGGAGCACGCGGGTAGAGAGGGGGAGAGGGAGAAGGGGCGCGGAGTGACGCGGGAAGAGGTGTTAGCGTTCTCCAAACTCTTGATTACAAGCGGCCTTAAAACAGCGCTCGGCGGACGCACTGCCAAGCTTCCCCTTTGGAATTACAGGGTGCCCCTGAATTCGAATGATGTATGGGGAACTCCGGGAGACGGTTGATGGAGTTAGAGCTTCTGCGAACGCTCACTGGAAATGATTCTTAGAAATCGATAGCGGATTTTGCGAAAGATCGCGAGGAAAGCTTCAGAGGTTGAGATGTTCTGCGAAAGAAAACTTATTCTAGTGATATTTGCAGTTAATTCACAGGATTTGAAATCTGTACACAGACCTTAAAGATTAATAATGATGACTTAAGGAACTCAGTCGGGTTCACAATAATCAATGTTACAAAGCAATCCAAGTAATTGAAAGTAGCATATTTTTACATAAAAATTGAGAAACTATTATATGAATTCAGATTTTTAATACATGAAATTGCGTCAGGTCGTTATTTCATGTGCAGTGAGGTTATAGAAGACCACGACAAAGGACAGGGGGAAGATGCAAACGTCGTGAGTTATAATCGAGATGATTTTCCTCTGCGGTTGGAATTTCCCTTATAGAGACCTACTACTTGACTGGTGTAAATAACAGTACCTGACTGTTACGACAAAATCGAGGATATTGGCTTTTGTGACGGAGAGGAGAAACCCCACTATATTTCATATGTTGCAAGGACGGGTAGCAAACGATAATAATAATTCACTTATATTCGTCCTTGCAAGTGCAGCTCGTTTCTTTTAAATGGTTTAATATTCTAAGCAACGTGAAATATCAGATAGCATTGTTTATTGAATACAAATCATTTGCTGCTCTCCTTGTGGCATTTTACAAGTTCACGAAGGTGCTCAACGCTGGAAGGAGAGGAAGGGGCGGCGCAGCCCTGCGCCAGCGATGTGGCGGCGGAGCGGAGCGCTGGGCCGAGGGCGCGCTCTTCGGGATGAGCGCGCGGTTAGCGCGGCGCCCCGTGAAGAGGGCGACCGCGGGGCACGACCCGCCCCCGCCCTCGCCCGCTCCCCGCCCCGCCGCTGCCGGCAGCGCTGTTTGGCCGGCGTGTTGTCCGTGCCTGGGCGCACAACAGCCCGCGGCTCAGCGGAGCTGCGCAGCCCGCCGCTGCCGCCGCCGCCGGCCCCTCCGCTCCGCTCCGCCACAACAAACGCCTCGTTTCAGTCACACGTTCGACAAGCTCAGGGGGCGCTTACACGGATTATCTCCCCAGTTGGCTACCTTTGGGTTTTATTCTCGTTTGCCACAGGCGGATACTGCTTCACACCATCAAGAGCACAAAATTATCGGTGTCACCTTATCTGCTTAACACAGAAGAAACGGACTATATGATATCAAAGCAGATAAAAAATTATCGAAGCCAAAAATGTGAACTGGAATATAGTATGTTCCAAAAATAAATATCATCACTTGTTCCTAATGTATGTTCCTAACATATATAATCACTTGGAAAGTCTTTTTCAAAACTTGTTCTTTGAAAAAATTAAATGGTCCTTTGGTTCGTTTTTTGGATTAATACAACCTGCTTCGGATCTAGGTTTTACGGGGAAGCGTTGCGAGTGGGGAGGGCGGGGCATTGTCAGAGTGGGGCTAGGCGAGTTGGGGAAGGAATGAAGAGAGGTGGTGGATATGACACGGTGGAACGTGACGGAGCATAGCCTATTGTAAATAAAATTAATTGTATTTTACTGTATTCATAGAAACATTTATTCCCTTTCGTTTCCAATAGATGAATAAATTAATTCTTGTAAATAGTGATAAATAATTGTTCACTGTTAAATAACAATTAATATTAGTGAATACTGTTTAATACTGATAAATGAATACCCGTGTAACGCGGGGTTACTTCAATTATTGCATGTGTAATTTTCTTAAATGTCATCTCAGTCGTCTTACGAATGTAAAGACCACTCCAGCCGAACTCCGTACATCGTGGCAATGCAACGTTGCGGATTCCGCTAATAAACTTGAGTGCAGCAGCACTCGGGAATACGATGTATTCGCAGGCAGTACGAGAGTAATTCATTAGTCTCACGAACACTACAATATTTTTAGCTCCCGAGAACATTTACGACCAATTTGTAACATTTATTTGCAGTAGAGCTGACTCTTAAGCATAGTGCTGAATTCCAGCTTTTGAAGTTTCCACTAAATACAGTTTTTAAAGTATTGCAATCAGCAACATAACTTGGTTACTACACGTTCATATGAATATTATTCATTACTTATGTGAAAGGTACTCTGCAAGACGTAAAGATTTAAGTGGCTCCACTACACTCGTTAAAAATAAAAAAACTTTGCAATATGGAATGTAAAGGAAAATTAATTATACTGATTATGACCCATTGCATGCCACTTGGTATGTTCTGTACATTAAGAATAGTAAAAACAAAACACCTAAATCGCACATGTTGACGACGCGTCTATCAGGAAGCAATCTAACAGCGTTGGACGTGAGGTGTCGTGACGGACGTGGCGTAGGCTGAGCCGAGGAGTGACGCGGCGGGCGTCCGAGGCGCAAAACGCATTCCGCGCCCGCGCCCGCGCGCCCTGGGCGGGCTCCAAGTCGACGCGCAGCCGCCCACTCGCCGCCACACACCGCCGCGCCCCGCACACGCCCCGCACACGCCGCTGCCAGCGGCATTCTGCGCGCGCCAGGCGCCCCTGCGACAAATGAGGCGCGGCGGCGCGACGCGGCAGGAGCGATCGACGACTGCGCCTGCCACAATCGCTGCCGGGAACACATCCACTACCACTGCCACAGCCGCGGATACAGCTACTCCTACTTCTGCCGCCGCGATTACGACGGCTGCCTTAAACACCTTCGTAGCAGTTAATGCTACCGTTGCCGATCACTGTCACCTCATTGCAACCGTCCAGGTCACCGACATTGTCACTGTCACTGTACCCGTCATTGTGACTATCGAAGTCACTGTGGCAATAACCGTCACTGTCGCTATATCCGTAAGTGTCATTACCGCCATCACTAACACAGTCACTATTGCCGTCACTGTGACAATGATTGATACTATCACAGACACTGTCATTAATATCGTCGCTGTCAATGACATCGTCAGCTACATTGTCATTATCATCGTCACTGCCGCTATCACCAACACTATCACTGTCACTTTCACAAATACCGTCATTTTCACTGTCAGCATTTACGTCGCCGTCACTGACACTTTCACTGATCCGTCCCTGCCATCCTCATCGTCCCCGCAGTAGTGCCTTCGCTATTTACTCTACCGCGCCCCTTAGTTCACCCAAAGCAATCGCTACTGCGGCTTCCCAAACAAAATTGCTTCTATTGCCTTCATAATTCCCCTACTGTCATGATGTCTTACTTCTTACTTAAAATTACCTGTATATTTGTTCCACTGTCTTCTTAAAGTAATTTCTACTTAGACTTTCTTCCGTCGTTTTGTTCGATCTCGGTTTTTTATATGTAATTTTTTCATCTTCCCTATAACGTTTTCGCTCACGCTGAATGTCTCTCTCCAAATCGCTTCATTTGCCATTAACATTTATAATCATTTGATTTAATTCAACATTTTTAGCTCGAACCATTGATTTGTTTTATTTTTAGAACTTCATTTTTGTTCATCTCTCCTCTTAAGATATCTCATTTATTAAGTCCACATTCCACAATGCTCCTTAGGTTGACATTTTCAACAAATTATGTCCACATATACTTACATTTTAAAATGTGGGTAACTAAACTGCTACATACCATTAATTCATTAAATGAACATCTCGAATGTGTATCATGCAATCCACTTAATTATAAAATTAACGGAATATTATCAGAAAAATAATTCTATATTTAATAGAATATTGCTGAAAAATGACATTTTTTTGAGTCATTGACCTTGTTGCATATATTCCTTTCGAGTCCGGCTAATTTTAATTGTAAGACCCTCTAAAGAACTTTGAAATAGATTACTTAGATAATGTGCTTTAAATATTTTAAATTCTGCATGTTGCTGAAAGAAATGAAGGTAAATACCAAGAAACACTCAGCAATTTGTTCAATCTAGCAACGAGCATTGTTCTCAACGACCAAACAAATAACACGTCGAGGAATGTTCACATTAGACTCTCTGATGTCACTATTATTTTCTCAACATACTACACTGCTAACTACAGTACTAAATTAAACTTCTCGGAACCATGGCTTTTGCATTGTGATGTATTTTAAGGCAGCTTCGTCCTTAAGACAGAGATCAATATTTAAACTAGTTGTTCACACTGAAAACAACATAAAACCACAGTGTTCATAGTTGTTATTTTAGATTTAGTAATTATTTCGTGATTAATTATAAAACTTGATTGTTGAGACGGAACTAATAACTAAATACATTTATTCGTGAAAAAAACAACAACTGAAAATCAAATTACTGTTGGATTTTGTTTTTAACCCGAAACTGCCTAATATTTTTAGATGGCTTTTGAAATCGCAATCGCATGGCTTTTGCATCGCTTTTGAAATATCATACGTAACAAGAATACTTTCTTCTAAAAGTAGACTGAAGTGCGTGGTCATTGAGCACATATTACGAGGAAACGAGCGCCCAGGCTCCGCGTTCCGGGTGATTTGCAAAGGGCGACCCTTGTCGTCGCCGGTGCCAGCTGCACCTCGACCTCCACGGCAACGCCCACCAACAAATGAGCGTGTCGGCGTCGGGCTCATTGCCGGCGACTGCAATGTCCTGTTCGCGAGGAGAGCGGGTGGCGCCGCGGGAATTGCGGATGAAGTAATGCGTTTGATTATGTCTTTGGTGGTGGGGAAAAGTTTTGCTGATATAGAAGAGAGATAAGATTGAAAGGAAAAATTGACCAAATGTGTGTGAAAGAACGCCAGATTTAATGGTGATCAGACCGTTTGGACGCTGTGTGCTACGGGGATAGTCTGAATGTTAGGACAATAGGGTGTTAGGGTGCAGACATGATGGGATGGAGAGGTGTTATAACATGCAGCAGTACGACGTTGTGGCGAGGAGCATGTAGTCGAGGGACGTATTGCAGAGGGACATGTGAAAGTTTTTTGGGGGAATCGGGGGTAGTAGGGGATACGAGTGCTGCTGTTGTTGGTTCATGTGGAGGTATTGGAGGGGCACGTTGGTGGGACATGCAATGATGGTGGAGGATCAAGAAATGGTGTTGGGGGACATGCGATGACGGTGGTAGTAGTGGGATTTGTGACGGTGGGCCTTGTGATGGTGGGAATTGTGATAGTGGGATTGTGATGGTGGGATTGTAATGGTGGGATTGTTTTGGTGGAACTTGTGATGGTGGGACTTGTGATGGTGGGATTGTGATGGTGGGACGTGATGGTGAGACGTGATGGTGGGACTTAAGATGGTGGGACTTGTGATGGCGAGACTTGTGATGGTGGGCCATACTGCTAGTGAGGTCGCGGAACAACATCGAGGAATAACAATGAACCAGAAAAAAAACGGTAAAAACCGACCAAATGTCAGGCGACAATCGCACGAGCGTCCCGGCGCCACGTCGCGCCGGCGTGGGCGGGGCGGAGCGCGTTTCGGCAGCGACGCGGCGCGTGCGAGGCACGCTAACGACATGCCTGTCGGCGGCCGCCTGGAGAGGCGCTCTAAAACTAGAGAGGTTATCTGGCGGCGGCCGCCAAACGCTTCGCGCGGGGAAATTACCTGCCGTTGGGCGCCTCGCGTGCGACGCCGCCCAATTTCTTTCGCGACGTGGCCGTTCGCCCCTGCCCGACAATCAGCGCGGCGGCGCCAGAAATGCCGGCTTTTACCAAGACGTGAGTGCGACGTGGCGGTTGTATATTTAAACCTCAAAGGCTTTATTTTCTTCTTGTTTGTGCAACAACACTGAAGATTGACGGGGTGAAACAGCTCTGCGATCGCAGATATTTTCGTTGCAAAATAGACATAATCAAGTGGAATTTATTTGTTTTTGAAACTGTAGCTTTGGTGTTGACGTTTTATTTCATTGTTGTTTGAAATGTTTTGGTTAGAAAATGTAATATGTATCTAAAATTATGAAAAAACATTCTTTCTCTACCATAATGAGAAATAAATATATTTGCGGATTTATTTAAATGACAAATACAACGTACACAGTTTTATTTCCCGAAGCAAATTCTTTAAATATTATTTTTAACAATAATATTAATTTTTCTGCTTTTGTGTTAAAAAAGGGACATAACTATTGTTTGTATACTTTTGTAAAATATTTGGATTTTGCTGCATATTTATTCTACAAAACGTATTATGTTATGAAATGTTCATTTAACTAAGATTGAGCACGCATTTTTAAACAATATTAACATAAAGGGCAAATTTGAAGCGTAAGGCAAATACAAAACACACCGTAAAAATAAGTTAAAATTACAACTTCGTATTATGTTCCAGATACCTACGTTCTATCGTATTTTTCTCTTTTTTTTTTTGGTCGTCAAGACGTGTGGGAAAAAATTCTGCCATCGTGGAGGAATTTCATAAAGATTAACAATTTTACCATTACTTATTACAAGACAGTCTTCATGCAACGACAATAATAATAATAATAATAATAATAATAAATAATAATAAATGTAATTATTATTACTATGATTGAGAAACTACTCCTACTTCATATTTCATCATTCAAATTTTTCGGAAATCTGTGCTGTTACAACATTTCTTGTATGAAACCTTATTACACGCCAGTGAACGCAATGGAGCTGCTATCCTTTTTCCGCGCGCGTGTTTGAGCAGAGTGGATCAATCCCGCGCCGCGCGTATCTACCGCGACGCCGCGCAGCTGTCAGCCAGTGGAGCCCCGGGGGGCGCGTCGTTAGCGGGCCGGCCGCAGAGGGAGGCCTCCGACACGATCTCGGCGCGGCGCGGCGCGGCGCGGCGCACGCGGGGCTCGCGGGGGACCCCGGACAGGTGGCGCGGGTTCGCGACCCGCGGGGGGCGGGGGCGGTGGGTGGGAGGGAGGGGGGGGAGAGGGAGGGACAAGGGCGGCGCGGCGCCTGAGCGGCGCGACCGCAGCTCGCGCGCGACGCGGAGCGGAGCGGAGTGGCGCGGAGCGCCGTGGCGCGGCACGGGGCGCGGGGCGCTGTCCCCGCCGACACATTGGCTGATTGATTGATCAGCGGAATATTGGAGTTATGCTGTGCAAACGCCTGACAGGCTGACATAGTCACCAGCTTAATGGGATGAGAGGCTCCTAATAGCTCTGGGACAACACGGGGATCCGTGTTCAAATAGGGATTCGAACCCGATACCCTGGCGCAGGCCCCTGCGGACGGCGGAGGGGCCCTGCGCGCACCCGCCAAGTTGTCACGCGCGCCCCTCCTCGTCCCATCCCGCCCCTCCCCGCCCCCGCCCCGCCACGGTGACCCCAGGCGGGGGCGGCGGCTGCGCGGGGATGGAGCAGTGATCCGTTTCTGGGCTGCCGCCTGTCGAGATGGACGTGCTGCAGAGGTGCTCAGAGGAGGCGGACACACCGTGACCCTCCGTGAGGAATTATACGGCGTACGACGCGTGCAACTGGTAGATAAGGAAATGGAGTAGAAAATGACCGTTAATTATAATGCTACGCTGTCCAATTATAATAGTGAACTGTTCTGGAATAATGTGCACTAAAACTGTTGAATTCTATTTTCGCGTGTTTCGATGATAAACGTCCAAGTTTCGAAAGTTGTCAGATCTTGCTTCATTGTCAGATCCAGCTGATTCAATATAGAAATGCTATTTCTAGAAAATGATCGGTAATTTTATGCTGACAGTTCAATTCAGTTACTATTCAACAATGTTGATTTCAAGTAAGATTGCAAATATAATATACATTTAATCAAATACGTAGTGCGATTTTTCTAACTCTGCCCCTCAAGCTCCTATGGCCACGATGGAATATCACACGGCATTTCGCATCTTTCTCCGTCATGCCGCTAGAAATCGCATGATCGCAAGCACTGCTTGATACGGTCGCGATCATGCAATATCTGGCAGGACGACTGAGAACGTCGCGAATATTCGTGACATATTCCACCGTGAAGACGAGCCTTGAGGGGTAAAGTTAGAAAAACCGCAGTATAGATGGATTATACTTATATTTTCAAAACAAATAACACATGACGGAAAAACCGTCGGGAGCTTAGAATTTCCCGGCTGGGCCGGGTCCTTAATAAGGAGGACATTCGTGGAGGGGAGTGTAGGTCGCCGTTGGATGAAACATTTCACGAGGGAAGAAACATTGTGCATGTGATATCACACCTCCTAGGATATAACGTGCACTATATTTATGGTACTAATGGCCGAAGTGATTAACGTGCTCGTAAATAATATTCACTCAAAATATTATCTTCATTTACATCCATATTTGTCAGCCGTCAGCATTTTTCAGCCGATAAACTTATATGAGTCTTACTCAAATCAGTTTTAAAACGTGTATATGTAAAACTCTGAATAGAACTCTCTTGGTAGAGTTTTGTCCTTAATTATAGTTGTTATAGTTCTAATTAATTCGGAATACTCAAATCTCGTATGTATATTGTAACTAGGTCATTACTGGCTAACTGATTACATTCACTTTAATTACACTGCTAATTCGACTTGTACTGGCGCAAATGTTACCATACGGTTATAACTTTTGTATAACTGATCTTCAGAACGAGCTTTTTTCATGCCGTGAAACGTAATCAGGTTAATGATTAAAACACCAACATCTCTTCATCTATAACAAGAACCCTCATCGGCAAGGTTAGCCTTACACTCCGTCTCTACTGCTTGTGAATAATTACTTTAATCTTACCAGCACCAAAAACAAAACAAAAAACATCCTTTTTTTGCGGGCGACTCTTTCACAAGCCCTGTACATCGGCGAGACGAAAACAGTTCTCTCAGGAGAGCAGCCCGCCGCTCGCCGCCTCCGCGCTTGCAACGGGCGACGGACGCACTCGTCGGCTCGTTCACTTCCAACGGCCGCGCGGGCGGCGTCGCTGCAGCGAGCGGCGCGGAAGGTCACGGAAATCCTCAGATGCTGCTGGGCGGCAGCCTGCGTATAATTCGATGGCACTCGCCCGCACCGCGGCGCCGCGCTCGGGCGCGTACGCAGCCGCTTCGTCGCAAGACTCTTGAACGGCGCTGTACCTGCGGCGCCGCGCGGCGGGGAAGCGGCGAATATCCACATTGTTTTAATTAAATAAGTAAATGAATTAGGGAAGACCTCCCGCACGGCCTGTGTCCCTGCGGGCCGTCGACGCGTCCGACACATACTTATCTGCACAGCCGCTGATAGAACATTCCTGAAGTAATGGGATGGCCGTGTCCCCCCCCCGACGTCGTCGCCGGTTGGCCGGCCGTCGACGCCGCCGCCGCCGCCGCTGTCTGGCCTCGCGCCCACCCCCTCCGCTTCCCGCGGGTTCTTTTTCCGCGCCCCTCCCCCTCCCCGCCCCTTCCCGCCTGCCCGCCACGTCTCCTGCTTCTCGCCTCCGCGCCACGCATTCCGGTGACGCCGCTATTCAATTTGGAATATTCGAAAACAACCTGTCGCCGTGTCTCGCTTTCATTAGCGTCGCGGGGCGCGGTGGGTGGCGGAGATGCGCGCCGCGCGGGAGGAGCGGCTCGGGGAGGGCACTCGCACCTGGATGGCAGGTGCGGAGCAGGCGGCCCGTGCCAAATGCACATGTGACCGGCGTGGTTTTCGTTGGCCGTGGTAGTGGCCTCTTTGCGCCAGTTTGCACATTTCGAATTCCGTTGAAGGATATTGACGACTATTCCAGCAAAAACATTTGTGTAAAATGATTGATTGAAATTTCTGAATATCGAAAGATTCAAAGAGATTAATGTTATATGAACTCCAGACCGATCGTCGCAATAAAATAGTTGTTTATGAATTACGACTACCCTCAAAGGACACATGTAGCAACTCTTGAACGCTGTGGTTAACTAGACACATAATAGCTAAACGGAAAACTTGAATTGTTATTGTGCTTTATAACTTAACTGAAAATCAAGAAACTTCGTTTCACATTTTAGCTGTACTATTCCAAGACCAACTCACCCAAGAGCTCCTGGTCTTGGAAGAGTTCGGAATAAGTAACATTCGGCAGATGTATTGCCAACTTCAAAATAGAAACATTACAATACGCTGTATGTACAATAAAGTTTAAAAATTTAACTTTGAATACTGTTTCAGAAATGCAGGAACAG
Organism: Acheta domesticus; assembly: GCA_031308135.1. Classification (NCBI taxonomy): domain Eukaryota; kingdom Metazoa; phylum Arthropoda; class Insecta; order Orthoptera; family Gryllidae; genus Acheta; species Acheta domesticus. The sequence continues at coordinate 122,186,832 of JAHLJT010002406.1, read as the reverse complement.
CATCCATGTATGTTGAGCCTAAGGCTGCAAGTTCGAATACTGTGTAAGATATGGGTGTTTTCATCAAGGGATTGGAGCGTGATTCGATTTCATTGCATCACATATCTCTCGAGAACATACCCCAACTTTAATCATTCATATGTCATTATATTCATATCTCAGTATCACCGTTTCACTCTTGATACAACGGAAGACAAAGAAAGGTGCTGTGCAGTGGGCACACTATTGAAAGTGGAGGATAGAGAGGCGAACACCTCTTCCCTTCTCTACCCTCCTTTCCGTCTTTCTAATTTTTTTATGGCTCAACAGCAATTATATTTCTGCCTTGGCCTATCAGCAACACTAGAAAGGTATATTTTCTAGTTCAGTGAAAGATGAACCATTAAAGGTGTACAGGATAACATGGGTACAAGGGGTACTTGACTCTAAAAATGGGGAATGGGTACAGGATAGGTAAGGAACAATCGCGCGCGGTCCGTGGACCGTTTTCTAAGGTGTTGCTCCGGCATTCGTTTGAAAGTTCTCAGGGAGGCCACGGAGACTACTGAAAAGAGCTGACAGCTACGAGTTCGATTCTGGCAGGCGCCACAAACAAATTCTAAACGCTTCACGCACATGCCCGAGGCGGGAATCTTCCAGTCACCAGAATGCTCGAACCCTCAAGCGTTAGATTAACCCTCCCTAGCCAACACTTTGAAAATAGTGTAGCTCCAATCCATTCCATCATAGGCTTGCGTGAAGGGGGAGCGCGGGCGCCGTAGTCCCCTTGAAAATTTTGAAAGGGGCCCAGTAGCCTTACATTATAAAACATTTTATTTACTAAATATGATCGATCCCTGAGTTTCCCCTTTTCTTCAATTGACAATTTGGGGAATTGTTATACGACATTTGGGGAAGAGGCTCACCAAGCCATCTGAAAATCCAATAAATATTTTAACTGGATAAATTAATTGTATTTATAGTGTGTATAATTAAAGTTATAATTTCATTCTGACTAAAGTATCTTTAATTTGTTTTCTAGCAAAATATGACATATGTAAATACAAAAGTTTAATGGAAAAGATAGGCGCAGAAATATAGTTGCCTCCTCTTGTTCTTGGATGTGCACGCCTATGCATTCCATATTCTTACGTGACACTGAAATAATAACTTTAACCTCGCAGCTGGAAAAATGCCTCTTCCTAAATTCTCCTTCCCGACCACTCTGCGGCGGAGGCAGAAATACCCTGCGCGGTCCTCGACCCGCGTCCGCTCGCGCGCAGATCTTATCGCCCGAGGGAAGGCGCCCGCGCCCGTACGTAGCTGAAATGCCACCGGCGCGGCGCGATCGTCGCTGAGCTTTCATGAGCAATACCGGAATCCCCAGCGTTGGGTTAAAAATAAGATCTCGATGTTAAGCACACTCGAGGGTCAGGGAACTCAGGGAATGTTCTCAAGACTCTGCCACTGACATTTTCCAGACCCTGCAGACGGTGTTCATAATGCACTGTGTTTGTGGAGTAACTCTTTCCTCTGACCTTTTGTAATTCGTGAAGATCGTACATTTCAACCACGACTACGACTTCTGCAAGAACGTTACCTAGTTGCTTAAAAATGGGAAAAAATACATTTTTGTTTATTTTTTTTAGCGTTCAGTCAAGCGTTTGTAGATTATCTAATATGCGTATCAACTGCAACGAAAACGAGGAAACGTGAGAAACTGTTTATATAAAAACTAAACAAGTGAATTAGATCGCATGTCCGAAAAGAGTGTTAAAAACATAAGCTGGTATTTTAGTATTGCATGTTGAGGATAAATCAAAATAAATATTATTTACTTGCATCATGAACTTACCAATGAACACTGGTTTGTTATCTAAGTCGAGGTAGAACGGTACTCACCTGTAAGAAAAAACACACAATAAAATTAATTATGGTTTATAGAACAAGAAACGTTTTATAATTTTTCTATCTTAATTTTAAAAGGAAGGTAGAAAACGAGAGAAATCATTTCATTCTCTAGAGATCATGAACAACTTCTCTTTCATTTTTCTGCAAATTTCAGATTCGGATACCGTTCGATAAACAGAGTTAACTTGCATAATGTGGACAACTAGAAAAATTCAAGGTGTCGGATTTAAGAGTGCTTCACGTACGTACGTAGGTTTAAAAATCGCCAAAACCGACCCAATAGAGTGGTATTTAGCTCCTAAGTTTTGGGCATTTCAACTTTTTGCAAATAACTGTCTCGTGTCTTCAACTATACACAAAACTCGTCACCCACTCAAACTCGAACTTATTCACTTACCGACCAACCTTGTCCCACTACCCAATCACCAAACCATTCTGCTTCATTCTCCGTTGCCGTTACCAGTCATCTCTCAAGGTATAGTTCTTTCACTCAGCCATACTGACCCTTCTCCCACTCCTTCTACCTACTGTCTCCACTGTTCCGCCGCCAACATAATTTCCGCACTCCTATTGACCCCGCCGCTCCCGCAGTCCTTGCCACTCCGCCGTCCCCCTCCCTCCCACAGCAACCCACTCCACCCGCGCGCAGCAAAGCGGGTAAGAGCGCCTGTTTGCCGTGTAAAATTACGTTAATTCAGCGGGACTATATTGTCTGTCGCGTAGTTTAAAACTCGTTTTGCTCACGCCCGGGGGTGCCGCGAAAGCCGAGAGATGGACTGGGAGAACGCCGCCGTCCCGTTCCCTCCGCCCCGTCCGACCAACCACCCCCACCCCGCAACCACTACCCACCACCACCTGCCCCACGGGCGCACAGACAACCTCATCATCAAAGACTCCCTCATCGAACAAAAGCACTGGACACAGGCTTCTTCTCTGAAGTACGAAACAAAAGAAGCTCGCTGTGCGTGGAGAGCGCGCGGCGCGCAGCACTCGACAAAAGCTCAAATTGTATTCCATTAATTAAACTTTGACAAATAAACTGCACTTTGTACGTTAATTAAAGTGAAAGCAATTCATGTGGAGTTTTATGACCGGGCTAAATTACTCATTACACAATCCACTTCAATCCCATTAAATGTCACACACAAAAAACATGTTTATTCATAGTCGGTGGAACGCGGCGGCTGCGCGCGCAGGCAGCAACGAGGCGCGGGGGAGTCGTAATGAGCGCGGGGCGAGCGGGGAGGGGCGGGGACGGCAGAGGCGGGGAGCCACGGGCGGGGTGGGGGCGGATCTGCGGCGTAGCGCTGGAGGATGGCGGCACGGCAGGATCGACGCGAACCTGCACAACGGAATGGCTCGTGGTAAAACGAGGGAGATACAAGAGAAAGACACCTTACTGACGATTGAGAACGTAGAAATATGCATAAGATAATACGCGATGGAGTCGTGTGCTATTGTCCGGCAGATGTGATTTCTCGTTTTTGTAATAGAGCTGGACGCAAACGAACATCCTCCTGTGTTTCTGTAGAACCAATTTATAGGTATCGACGCTTGCAGACGATGTTGGAGTCAGGAGCTTGATACAATCTTACCTACTTCCGCAAAGTGTGGGATAGGTTAACGGACATTACGAACGTCCAGATGTCGGTCATCTGAAGGAAACATTAATTGGAGATCTGGCGCCGACCTTCACCGTTGGCTTGCGAGGGATTTACCCCCTCTCCACATATCTCCGCCAGTTGAGCACCGCCTTAGTCGGGACAAGCTCTAATCTCTCGACTGGTCTTCCGACTTGTGTGGAAGTGTAGTGCGTGTATGTGTTAGTAAGAGGAGAAGATAGAACGAGGAAGAGGAGGGAAAAATCACGCGCGGACAATGATCCTTTTGTTAGGTAACTCTTCCGCCGCTCGCCTGGCATTCAAAGGAGAAACCACGGAAAATGACTGATCAGAGTAGCCGACTTCTAGACTTTTCCTCCCCACAGCAGTTGAATTGAATCTAAGTGTATTGATAGTGTCCAAAATTCACCTCCGTCGAGATTTTTTAAATATTATACTAGAATATAAAATGTAACATTATTATGTTTTGCAAAAATATAAATTATTATTATTATTATTATTATTATTATTATTCCACTATATCAGGGCTAAAGATGTAATGAGTCAGCTGAATATACAATCTACTCCAAGTTGCAACCAGCTATCTAAGGAGCAGATCTAGGGACAGTCGGTGCCTCTACAATACTTAGCGCAAAATGTGAGCTGTTCCAAATAAAGCGATTCCTTGCACTTCCCAGTCTTTTGAATTGCTTGGGAGTTTAGACAAGTTTATTATTATTATTATTATTATTATTATTATTATTATTATTATTATTACTATTACTATTATTAATGCGATTATTGGAAGAAGGAAGCTGATACGACGAGTGCCGCGTGCGCAGGCAGCGCTCACAGGGGCGAGGCGCGCCTCCGCGTCAAAGGCACCCCTCCCCCTTCCCTCGCCGCGCAATGAGCCCCGTCGCTGGTGCTCGCGCCGATGTCGCGGGGATCTCGCTAACGAAGCCGTAAATCACGCTGCCTGTATGAGTCGGAGGCACAAAACGCCGCCGCTGCCGCCGTTACCGTCCCGCGAAAGGGTGTAATTTTAATCGAACGTGACGTTTCCCGTTGCCGTCTTGGCGAATAAATCTGCGAAGGGAGATAGCGAAGGCTGCTGGGGTGCCGAGAACACTACGACGAGGTGGCGTCAATCTCCATTGTAGGTCTATTCTTACAGAATTCGTTCTGAACTCAGAATACATTATGTATTTAAGCAATCATGTTCTTGGTGTTCCACGCTAGGTGGTAATGCCATCTCATTAATCTCAATTTGAATATATGGATAACAAAGACGCTGCTATTTTTATCACTACAACATAATTCCTTTTTATTTCCCTTTACCCATATACTTTCCTGATTATTAGAAATATATAAATCAATAATTCACAATTGCCTGTAGCCTATACAAAAACTGTCATTCCAACCGTTATCTCCGTATTCGATTATCCTATTACTGCTCCACACGTTTTCCTTCTAATAATCTAGTGGCGACATGTTGCTGGCATTGGCTTATGAGTAGAAATCAAAAGTGTCGTCTTCACCGATAAGATATGAGCACCTTCGACGCAGCAGGTTGATGAAGGTGCAACCATAAACAGCTGTTGCTAATCTCTTCAATAAAAATGAGTTGGTAAAGACAACCATTTTATTCCCTCTAGTTTTCCTTGTTGCTTCAACAGTAGTCCTTCTCATTTTTGAACATGGTTTACTCAGTACTTTGTTCTATCATTTCCATCTTCCCGAACACCAGTATCCTAATCATGTTTACCATTTCTTATCATCCTCGCTTTCTTTGAACTCGTTTACATTGCTCCCATCTCCGTCCACCCCTTCCCGAGCGGCGTCGTTCTCGTCTTCCCTCTTCCACAGTCGCCGCCGCCACTAGTGCGTCGGGGAGCACCCAAATCGCACTCGTAATTTCTGTTTCCTAAACAAATATCGGCGAAGGCGCCTTCGTCGTCCAGGCGACGAGACAACATGGCGGAGAGGGAATTCCAAGATGGGCGAAGGGCGGGCGGCGGACAGCGCCTCCCGCCGGCCCCTCTGTCACATAACCAGCTTAGACATCCCATTTCCTGCTGCCGATAAAGCAGGAAGGCGCAACACTCGGCGCGCCCCGCGACGGCTCGCCCTCGCCGCCCCTACCTCCGCCGCCCCCTCGCTCGCCCCCTCTGCAGCTAGCGGCAACGCTTCCATGCTGCCATCGCCGCACTCGTCCTTGCAGCCCCTGCAGCGCTTGTTGTAGGCTCCACTGCTGCCGCCGCTACGCTGTCGCCCTTGTTGCTGTGGCTGCACTACCCACTTTTGTCGTTTCTGTTCCGCTCTCTGGGCTGTACGCGCTGCGTCATCTGCGACGTCCTCGCTCCATCAACTCTACGGTCATCATTGCGTCAATTATGCTGTTTCCTCTCCGTCATCTGTACTGTCACCACTCCGCGATCTATGCCGTTCCCCGCTCCGTCTTCTCTGTCGTTCCTCACTCCGACATCTATGCCTTTCTCACTCCGTCATCTACGCCCTCCCTTCCCCGTCATATTTACTGTCCCAACTCATCTCTGACGTCCTCGCTCCGTCACCTCTGCGGTCATCATTCCGGCATCTATGACGTCCCCTCTCCGTCTTCCGTCATCTACGCTGTACCCATTCGGTCATCTACGATGTCCCCACTGCGTCCCAACTCTCCTCACTCCATCATCTAAGCCGTTCACCGCTCCGTCTTCTCCGCCGTTCCCCACTCCGACATCTATGCCATCCCCACTGTGTCAACTAAACCGTCCCTTCCCCCCTTGTAATGTCCACACACACATCTCTCTTCATCCTTTCCACAACGTCCTTCGTTGCCAAACTTGATGCCACTTACACTACCGTCTCTGCTGCGTCCTCTCCCGATTCATTGCCGGCTCACGCTGTCCCAGCCTTCGCTGCGCTCCCATTGCCTGTCCGATGCACCGCTGTGTCCGTCGGCACGCCGTCGCGGCGCCCGCCGGTCTTCCCCGTCCCCTTAGGCAGTCACCCTCGCAGCTTCCCTCACGCGCCCTGTCCCCCCTTCGTCCCCAACGGGTCTTAAATGCAACATTCATACATTCGTATTTTCTTTCTCAATTTCTCGTGTGGCATGCTATTCGCCATGGTGCCATTCACTGTAGCAGTTCTATTTGAAAGTTGTTTCGTCGAAATCCTTTTCCATTTTAATTTTCTTCAGAAATTATATCTCCGTTTCGTTTATTCGTTATTTTTCTCTTAATTTGTATGATCCGCTCTCAGTTGTTTAATTCCAACCCACAGAGCAGAGTTACACTGAAGGCATGTTTAATTTATAATTCTTGAATCGGAAGATATTTTAAACAGAAACAAATGCAATAAAAGACACATTTTAAACTAAAACAGAAGTTCTCTTCTTGATTTTATTCATTTTTTCATTTCTTTCCCCTTCCGTTTTTATCTCAATTTTGTGGTTTAATATTTGTAACACAATAAAAAATGGTTTTTCCCACTTTTAGTATATTCCTCACAATTTAAAAAAAATTCCATTTAGCTGCTTTTTTCTTCTCTTCACATTTTCGAACTTTTTCGTTGGAGACGACGCGATTCATTGCCACATCAACCTATCGAAATGGGCGAGCGGCGCCGCGCGAGATGAGAAGGGCCGCCGCCGGTCGAGGGATCGAGGGCAGGTTTGTTTCGCCCGCGCCTTATCGACAGCGGGAGGGCGCATAATGTAATGGAATCGCCTTATCGGCGACGGCAGCAGCCGTCTAACGAGGGGAAGACGCTCTGATTTATTCCTCATATCGCCGGCATCGGTCATGGGAGAGGCGACGCACGCACGGTGTGCCGAAACCCAATGCAAACAGTCAAAAGTAAAAACAAAAAACAAACAACAACAAAAGACGATTCTACATTTTTTAAGTTTCTTAAAATTCAATAGCTAATTCTGATATTCGAAGAACTGCTAATGACTACTGAAATACACCAGAATAAAATGAGAAAAATTGTCGTAAATTAATATAATTCATTAATCACAAAAAATGCAGACCTTGTGATTCCAAGTTACTGAAAGTAAATTTAGAAGAAAGACTGTTTATTATGGAAAATAAATAAGGAAGCCGAAATAGGTTGAAAAAAATTATATTTTTGCGAAGGTGTTAACAGTATCGTGAATTTAGTTGAATCGTGAATTTAGTTGAATTACTGGGATACCTAGGATTATTTGAAGTTACTATATCCAAAAATAAATGCTGAAAAAGTTGTAAAGGAAGATTAGTACCATTACTATGTGTAATCTTACAATCCATTCACAAGCGTCATGTAACCAAAGAAACGACTTAAAACATCAGAAGCCCGATTTCGTGCGGATGCTCACCTCAGATCACTCTTTCGGCCACTGTGCGTGGGCTGCGGGGGCCGTAGGAGGGAGGCGGTGGCGGCGGTTTCGCGGGGCGCCGCAGAGGGCAGATACGCGTTTTTTACGCCCATCCGCTTCGAGGAGGGGGGCAGGGGGTGCGCGCGGGTCGGCGAGGAGGGGAGGGGCTAATCACCGCGCGGCGCGTGTCTCCGGGGCGGCGCCCGAGGCGGAGAGGGGCGGGGCGGGGAGGGGTGGCTGCGGCGCCCGACGCATAAGCTCCATAATTCAGTTTCGAGCACGTTTATCGCTTACCGATGTGCGTCGAGCGACGCGGGCGGCGCGCGGCGCGGCGGCGGTTGCATGACTCCGCGCGCCGCGGGCGATACGATCTCCGGGCGCCCGCCGCGCCCCCGCCCCCCTTACTCTCTCCACGCTCCCGATCACTACTGACGTCCGCCCCCACGCCTCAACGTTCCGCCTACTTGTGGTCCCCTCGCATTGTCGTTTTGCCACTCTCTCGTCCTGTCACTCTCTCGTCCAGTCGCTCTCTCGTCCATCACTCTCTCGCCCTGCCACTTTCTCTCCTTCCCTCTCTTGCCCTGCTACTCTCGCCCTGCCACTCTTTGGCTCTGCCATTCTCTCGTTCTGTCGCTCTCTTGCCCTACCCCTCTCTCGTCCTGTCACTCTCTCGCCCTGCCACTTTCTCTCCCTCCCACTCTCGTCGTGCCACTCTTTCGCCCTGCCACTCTCTCATCCTGCACACTCTCGCTCTGGCACCTTATCATTCTCTCGCTTTCTAACACTCTTTTCTCACTGTCCTTCACTCTGGTCTTCTCGCCGTCCAACACATTCGCATTCCTACGTATTAGCTTTCGAATCTCAGGGTACTTCCCTTCTAAACGCTATTTCCCTCTCTTGACCTTTTTCCTGACTCGCCATTTCACTCGCTTTACCTCTTGTTCACCGAATATATCCACATCGTACTCGCCTTCCAGGACATATTGTTCATTGCTTACTACCCGATCACAGTGTACTTGGATTCCAAAGTCCATCAGTTCTCGATCTGCCATCTGTTTACAGTAGTACGATTCCTTTTCTCTTAAATATTTGTCATTTGGTCTGATCACCTAGGTGCTTCTCAACTTCTATATTTACTTGCATACCCTAGCTCTATCTTCCTTTATCACATTACTCTCCCTCTCTCCGCGGTATTTTATTTTCTCATTTTCTCAACGTCCTGTTTACGTCTGCTTTCGTTTTTTCTACCTCTCAGCCACCTTCCCTTGGGTTCGCTACATTCGTAATATATATCTCTGTATTTCAACACCTGGCGATGACCTCTCTCACTCTAATTTTCCCGCTGAAGACCCGAAATCCGATTCTATCAGTTGCTTTTTAACCTCTTATCCACTCATCTCCGCACCACTTGCTTTCCTTCGTTCACATGTGTGTCCCCCTTCCCTAGTACTTATTACAAGTTTACCGGCCATCCACCCTTTTGAAGAACTTTCTTCTGCCACTCCTCCTGCAACTCCCCACATGCTTCCCAACTCCCACAACCACCTTCCAATGTTCTTTCACTGGCTCGTGATAGTTGTCCTCACCCTTCCGCTGTATCCATCGACTCTACTGTGATACCAACCTAAGTCAATTCCACATTCGCTGCTCGCACCCAATCTCCGCACAACTTTCCAGCATTCTGCCACCCATTTTCCCAACATATCCCAACCGCATCTCGTGAGCGTGCATGCACTTTCGCCATCCGCCTCCAAACCGCCGACCCCTCCACCCTCGACCCTTCCCTGTTGCCAGACGCCCGCCCGCGCTCACTCGCACCCTGGCTCACTCGCGCGAGTTCGTGGCAGCGAAAGAACCGCCACATCACCCTTTGATATACTGCGCGCGGCAAGATTGCAAATCACTCAACGCCACGCGCCGAATCTGGCGGCGGGCGGCGCGGCGCGGCGCGGCGCGGCGCGGCGTGCGAGAGGGGATTCCGGAATCGCTGATGCAATCTCCCGCGCCTCCGTCCAGCTCACCCGCCCCGCCCTCACCAACGCCGCCGCCGCCGCCATATTCGGGAGTGACCGCGGGGCGGCGCGGGAGCGGCGGTCGTGGAGGGCGCAGGGCCGCCCGCTGCTCGGACGCCCCCTTGTTTAAGGCCCCAATAAGCTCGGCTACCTGAAATGTATGTGCGGTATTACGGGCAGGCGGCGAGACAACGAGGTGCGAGGTTGGGCGTTGGGAAATGGCGGTGCAGGAAGAGGAAGAGGGGAAGGAAGAGAGGGTGGAAAAGGAGGAGGAAGAGGGGGAGGAGGGGGTGGAAGAGCAGAACGGGGTGGAAGAGGATGAGGGGGTGGAAGAGGAGGAGGTGGGATGTGATAGAGGCGGCGATGGCAATCACATCGGTGACGGTAAGGAAGTTGATAGCTGGGTTGCAAGTTGCGAGTGATGAAAGTGGTAATTGTGGAAATCGCTTTTGTAGTTTGAGACAGTCGCGGTGAGAGTAGTTGCGGTGGGAACAGCGTTGTCGCAGCGGCGACACTGTCGCGTTAGGGACAATATTCACTGTGAAATTATTTTTCGGTAGGTAATATTTCGGTAGGTAACCCATGGTGGCAATATTTGCCACTGTGGGTTGGTTGCCGCGGTGGGGACGGTTGTCGCGGTGGGGACTATTGTCACGGTGGGGACTGTTGTCACGGTGGGGACTGTTGTCACGGTGGAACAATTGTCGCGGAAAGGACAGTTGCTATTGCAGTGGAGACAGTTGTTGGTAAGGATGGTCGTTGTTGGAGACCATTGTTGGTGAGAATGGTCATTGGTGGAGACAGCTCGCTGTGGGAAGCTTTGTCGGTGGAGAGAGTTGCCGGTGGGGTCTGTCGTAGGTGGGAGCGGTGGGCGATGCGGCGGTGGGCTGACGGCGGCCGTGATGTATTGCGGCGGAGTGACCAGCGCTCCCCGGCGAGCCGCGGCCGGTCCCCATGCTAATTTGTCTTTGCGGTCGCCTCGGCCGCGCGCGGCAGCCGCCCTAAGATGGCGACGGGGGTTCCCCAGGGGGCCGTGGGGCGGCATTAGGCGCAGGTCTCGGGAGGAGCGCGCGGCGCCGCGCGGGCTAAGCAGCGGCGGCGGCGCGCGAGGGCCTTGACGAATGGCGAGGCGAAGTGGACGGTGGGCGAGGGGCAGCGCGATGGATCAGGACGCGTGGAATTGGGCGGATGAAGGAGCGGGAAAGCGAAAGCCGGCGGAAACGAGAGGCAAAGAAGCTAGAGAAGGCGCTGATGTAGATTGGATGCAGGAGACGGCGGAACGTAAGTGAGTGCGCAGGAAGGAACGTGTTTCAGGCATCACTGAGAAGGGATTCTCAGCACGTCTGCACACAAGTCTTTTAGGTCTTGAATAAATAATACCCTTATTTCAGTTCTCCGGTCCAGCGGTCATTTTTGCTTTGACCCCCTGGCGGTGCATTATGAATGCTGGGGAGATGATTGAGTTTGCTTCGAAAGATGATGAGTGGATGTAGTTGTCAGTAAGTTATTTGTAAAAACCAGTGCGTTTTTCTCTTAGGTACAGAGTGAGTAATAGTCAAAATTTTTTTAAGGTTGAAAAACTTGCGGGACATCTGCTGATTACAATAAATAATGAGAAAAAATAATTAACATTTTTGAACCATCTCATAACACGCATTAGAAATGTTAGTCGTAAAGCGTGAATGGAAGTGTTATCTTTATAATGATGCCAGTATTAAGACTATTCTGGAATGGATGAATGATTTGGTGGTTAGACATTTATGATGATGGAGCAATGTTTGCAGAAGAGTAGTGGGAATGAGAGAATTTCACAAAACGTACCGTAATCTCATATTTTTTCCCCACAAATTGCAATTAGATACGCCCCCGGTACGCAGAGCTGGAAAGCTAGCGCTGGCCGCTTCGCTACAGGTCGCAAAACGAGAGCAACGCTTTAGGGCCACGGGAGAGGAGCGTGCTGAGTGCGTGAAGGTGGTGGAGGCGGAGGCGTGGTCGGGGGAAACGGGGGCGGCAGCGGCGGTGTCACCGGCGACGTGGACGTGGTCGAAGTAGGTGGCGATGGAGTGAGCTGGAGCGGGGACAGGAGTGGTGCGTTAATATGTACAGGGGTGTCGTCGAGGACGGAGGCGAAGACGTGAGTGGGGTACGCGGTGAGAGGGACAGCGGGAGCGTGGACGGAGAGGGTGGGAGCGAGAGCGGCAGCGTGAGTGGGGACAGGGGTGTGCTCGTGAGCGGAGGCGGAGACGGTGACGTGAGCGGGCGGGGCGGTGTGCGCGCGAGCGGCGGGCGAGCGCAGGGGCCGAGAAGGCGTCCTGCTGCGTGACCTGCGGAGAGCGATGCAACGATAGCGGCGCGGGGCGGGACGAGAACCCCGGGCCTCCAAGTGAGAGCTTGTCACGCCACGTCCGGCCGCGAAGATACGTCGGTTTTGTTAAGAACTTTCGCCCCCCTCCCAGGCTGCCGCGTCCCGCTGGCCTGGCAGCGACTCCCTCGGCGCGTCCCTTCCGCCCCCACGTCGCCGGCGCTGGACGGCGCAACACGCAAGTGCCGCTGCCGCCCCCTCCCTCTGGCCTCCCGCCGGGCTCGTTTTGGTGTCGTCGCTGCCGCACGGGCTGTTCTTGAACTCCTTTTGAACCGCCGGCGACTTTGCTACTTTGGGACGCTCTTGCGTAAGAATGAAACCACGACGGAAGACATATGATCATCCTCACGTGCTACATAGGAGCAAGTGTAAAGGTTGAAAACACTTTATTGTGCGTTTAATATCCATTGATGTATTATTTACGTATATTTATTAACTGATGAGAAAAGTACAAATTAGTGCATGGGGTAATTTGAGACTAAATTCATGTGATATTTTTGATAACTACATCCACTACCCATAGGCGAACCGCATTTCAATGACCGCTATTGTAAGCATCAGCATATGGGAAGAATGATGTAGCCACTGTCTCATGGCCACTTAAAGTCCAAAACTTGAAAAATAATAATTGGAGACTTGCTTTAAACTTGCAGAACGTGGAACATATTCTTTCTAATTGTGAGGAATAGAATTTTAGTAATTTAGAGCTGAATTCCAAGACATTTAAGAACACTACAGAAATATCGTATGGCCAATACTAGTGCCTTTACCTCACCTTACGAAAATCAATTCGGGACCTTCTGTACGACGAATAAATTTGTGACCTACTGTACTGTTTATATTATGTTATATTAGTGGTTAATGGCAATCACTAAACATTAATTTAATATAAAGTTGAAAAAATATTTCAATTTTTATGACTTTTACTGAATTTTTAAGTAGGATATATCTGATATATTTATGTTGAATGAAAACAGAATAAGACTTTTAATAAGAAAATTAAAATCTAACAAAAAATTAGCAAGAACATAATATTTGGTCCTATTTTAATTCGCGTAGTTATTTCTACCAAAAGGGCAAGATCTATTATAATTGAACTTTAAATTATTTTGAAGCTAAAATAACTGTATTGCATTAATATGACAGATCACCAAAAACATGCATATCCTGAATACATGCAGTTGAATTCTTTTCTGTGACCTCTCGAAATATTTTGTTCTATTTATTTTACTGTCAGACGTGCGAGTCACAGAAGAAACATTTCAAAAGGTTATGTGACGTGTTTTTAATTAGTAAGTGCTTATTTCGCCGCCTCTTCGCTAAAAATATTTCGACTTCTTTCATTACCTGTCTTTTAATAGGTTTTAATGACTGCAAGTTTGTAGGGAGCTTTTTATGGCGGTCGTGGCGAATGTGTGCAACCACAAGCGAAGACGTTCTCTGCGCTTGGCTAGTGCCTTCTACTGCCATTAGTTGCGGTGTCTCCCATGCCGTCACACTCACTTCCATTGCTGCACAGTCATTCACTCGATCTCGGTACTCTTGTACTCATACACTCGGCACTCGGTACAGCATACCTGATATCATTATTGCCGCCACCCTTGCATCAGTCTCAGTCACCATTGCAGTCGTCGCCACTACCATTAACACTATCTTGAGAAGAACCGCCACTTTCACACCCTACCCGATCATCATCATCACCATCACCACCTACCGTTACCGCTATCGTTATCACTTCCACCTCCACTCTTGCCACCACTCCGCTATTACTATCTCTATGATTTTAAAATGCATTTTCCAAATGCAACTTTATATTTTGATAAAGAAAATTTTGAGTGGAACAAGCAATGCGATGCATCGAAGAGCCTAAGAACTATTGTTTCTTTGGACGGTATACTTCTCTTATACAAGAAATGATGACTTGATAGTTCCTCATTAGTACTCTTTAGTACCCAATTAGTACATTACGTCGAGATATCACATTGTCAACACCTTTGGTTCATTTAACGTTTTTCCCTCGAAATATCTACATTTTTCTCCTTCTCTGTCTATTTCTCTTTTTATTCTTTCAATGATCTCTTTCGGAATTTTCTTCACTTCTAATGAAGTCCATTCTCTTCGTTTCTCCGTTCTCTGAGGTAGTCACACTTCCTATCCTCCCCCCTCTCTCTCTCCCTCTCTTAGTAAAACAGCGTCTCATGCGAATGGGACTCGAGCGAGGAGTGTCGTATAAATTACGAGGCACTAATCCCCGAAACGACTGCGCATATTTTTAACCGCCCCACTGCCCTCCGCGCGCGCGGCCCACCGGCCCTCGCCGCAGAAATAGACAACTGATAGGCAATCTAGAGCGCCACCTACGAACTTGTTGAGTTGGCTGACCTTAATAACTCTCGTAGAAAGTACTACACTCGACTCGAGCACGATCGATACTTTGGAAAGTCTCCCTATAAAACCAACAGGGGCGAAATTAAATTTGTCGCGCAAGAGAAACCGGAGGCGAGCGGGGAACGGGATGTTGTATAATTTCTGAGACAATGTGTAAGAAACCGAAGCACCCGTACTCCAAAACGTCCGTTGGTCCGGGTAAAACCGAGAGAAAATGTGGATAGGTTTAATTTGGAACACAGATCAACATTATGTTTTTTGATGCTCGCTGGTTTAAGTAGTTTTGAACTGTACGCTAGTTTGATGGTTTGGTCTCTAATATTTATCAACTACTTTTTACAAATTCTACTCAGATAGTGTTCAACTACTCTGCAAGAACGAAGTAGACGTCCCAGTTGTTCGTTTTTAGAGCAGTTTTTTTACTGTAGAAGCAATATTGTCTAAGGAGAACGATTCTCTGAGTATACTCGATTAAATCGAACATCGATTTAATCTTATAGAAAAAAGACGGTAGCAACAATTTATTACCAATAAAGTTCTTTGAAGTGGATAATAGCGCGTACATTAATACCTCTTGTGAAAAACCCATTATAGTCATTTGTTGATATTTTCCGGAGCTTAGTGGGAAACAAAAACATTTTAAAACTCTCTTACTTATTCACATGGGGTCCCGAAAAAACTTGTTCCTCGAAGCCCTGCGTCCAATAGATGCAGCTTTGCCCACAGTAGAGCCTTCTCAATTATGAAAGGACGCGGAATTTAAAAGCACGTTTATGCTAATGTCTGGTCGTTAAAGCATGCACGACGACGGCCACATATTATCGGAGCCAACGACGGACTGCATGCTGTGCGGCCGTGAATAAGTGATATTTCCTTTAAAAAGCAAGAATTTACGCAAAGGCGAGCGCCGGGACGTCTTTTCGCCGACTAATGGGAGTACACTCGTAAAAGCATAAACATGTTATAAGGGAATAAGCGTAAATAACCCGCCGAGGAGGCGGCTGCGGGATCGAGGCGTGCTGAAAGCTGCGCTGGGCGTAAAAGTCACTTTATAATTGTTATACGGCGCCAGTGTGTTTCCGATGGCCGTTTTCGGGGAGGCAAGTTGCTGTGTTGGCCCGCCTGGCGAATGTTCCTGAGGGCTGTGGGAAGGGGCGAGAGAGGAAGAGGTGAAGGGGCAGACCGGCGCGGAAACTGTGCAGGGAGTCGGTCCAAACATCGCCTTTCCCTTTGTTTCAGCCATTATGATTCTCACCTTCCAATAATATTTGGTGCTAGTAGACTGACGGCGGCCGTGACCATTGCTTGTTCGAAGGCAACACTAGCGATAAAAAGGGCAGGGAGGAGGATCGAGATATTTGAAGTGAGGTAAAGCTAGTGGTGCTCAGGGGTACGCGGGGAGAAATCGGTTGCGATATCTCGTTTACGTAAGTCATAATGATAGTCATGACGTTCGTGATGATTATTGTTGAATTCGAGGGGAGGGGGCAGCCCGAGAGTGGCGGCAATCTTCTCCTGATATTGAACATTTTTCCTCTTCCAAACCTTTCGAATATATTTTAATATCGACATATACCAATCAAAAAAATGTAAATTATTAATTCTGATAAATATTCATTCTTTTTAAACTGGACAATGCAGGGACACTAGTATCTATAGAGACTCATTTGATTTCAGTTGCTAGTAAATAACATAATATGTACCTCTCGAGGAAATACTTTTATTAATCTATCCCAGTGGTTCTCAATCTATTTTTAAATTAAATAAATCCCAATATTTCAATAAAATATTGTATTGCAGCGCTTTGCTGTTTAGTGTCATGACTCGAAATCATACAATTTGAACTTGTACGTCACCTACCCATGGGATTTGATATTTTCCCAGAAGGAAAGCGAATTCAACATTGGTAACGACATAGCTGAAGAATGTAATGAGTATTATATACGGTCAAGAACGAAACATGCGTTAGATTGGTAAGATGGAAACAGAGAGAACACACGAAAAATAAATAAAAAATCTCCTTGAAGAGAAGCTAAGGAGAAAAGCGTTTTGTAGGAAAGAAAGCCATACGAAGGAAAGCGAAATGAAGGAAGGCGAAACGAAGAAAGGCGAAACGAGGAAAGGCGAAACGAGGAAAGGCGAAACGAGGATAGGCGAAACGAGGAAAGGCGAAACGAGGAAAGGCGAAACGAGGAAAGGCGAAACGAGGAAAGGCGAAACGGGGAAAGGCGAAACGAGGAAAGGCGAAACGAGGAAAGGCGAAACGAGGAAAGGCGAAACGTGGAAAGGCGAAACGAGGAAAGGCGAAACGACGAAAGGCGAAACGAGGAAAGGCGAAACGAGCAAAGGCGAAACGAGGAAAGGCGAAACGAGGAAAGGCGAAACGAGGAAAGGCGAAACGAGGAAAGCGAAACGAGGAAAGGCGAAACGAGGAAAGGAAACGACGTAAGACGAAATGAAGCAAGACGAACCATAACGAAAGACCATGCGGAGCGGTCGGCGCGAACTGCGATATATACAGCGGCAAGGGCGCCGCGTGCAGAAGCTCGAGGGAGAGCACGGAAGAGGCGGGGACAGTGACGAGCGCGCCGCCGGCGGAAGAGGGCGCAGTTCAAGAGCGCCGCAGAATTTATGGACGCGAAACCGATTTTGGCATCAAGTTTTTCCTTCAAAAGCGGCCTGCCCTGCCTTCGCTCCTTGGAGTGTCGGCTGGAGGGCGGCCAAATCGCCCCATTCATCGTCAATATTCGTCATTAATCCGCGCGGGGCGCTGCCGGCGGCGGCCCGAGGGCGCCAGGGAGGCCCGTCACGCCCGCGCATCCATCGCGCGGTCACGTGACGATAATCTGTCCGCGCGCGCCGCCCCCGCTCCGGAGGGAGGAAGCGGGCCGGGAGGACGAGGGCGAGCGCCAACAGCTCCTCAGGACGCGAGGGGACGGATATCTCCAGACGATGAAGGCTTATTTCGGCGCAGATTATTACACAAATAAAGATTATTTTATATACGGCTTACTTTATTCTCTGATAACTTTTATGCAACAATCATTGCAAGATATAAGTGAAAAAATTGGGTAATAATTCCACGATATTACGCAATGAAATATTATATTGATTACAACACCGTTATTTTATACCGTTAACTATGTTTCGACTGTGAAAAGCAAAGAATATAGATGGTAGAAAATTTTGAGAGTTACTTACACAAGCTGGAGATCCAAGAACTCTCAAACCCTTTATACATCTATGACAAAGGTACATTTATCAAATGTATACAAATAGTAAAATAATTGTATAAATTTCGCGAATAAATAGGAATACAGATTTTGTAAAGACAGTAACACCACACCCTGAAAATCACTTAGTTAAAGTATATTATCTATTAGCTAAAGTAGCTAGCAGATAGAAAAATCGCAGAACTGGGAGCAAAGATACACATTGTTTATTGTTTCCTAAGTTTTTTGGGACTTAATAGAAATTTAGGTAGCACGGCCAATTGATTCAATTAAAAAAAGCTACAATCGACTAATAAAAAACTGACAGCTCGTTTAGGAACGTGTGAAAACAAATGTAGGATATTCATAATTGAATTATAACTCCATGTAAAATCACTTCCATATTACAAAGATTATAAAACTGAAAATACAATATTGAATAGACACTCAATCATCAATGAAGAAATATATCGAAGAATGATTTTCTAAACTCAAATAATGACAGAATGTATACTATTTTCAGTTGGCGAGTTGTCACCTGCACAGCATTTTTTGAGAGAGGGGCGCCTCAGTAGAACGTCTCAAACGTCTTACCATTGCTCTGTATCTCTTCCGCGGTCCCTTGTATCCAGCCCACAACAAATATCTCAAGGCACAAATCCGCGTGGGGTAAGCGCGCGTGAGGCACGGGCCGGAGCGAGGCGTAGCTTCAGGTGGGCGCACGAAGGTGCGAAGGCACGGCGCCGCGCCACCCCAGGGAGATCCCCGCTGACAAACGCGCGGCTCCTGGTTATCGCGATCGAGTGGGCGCGGCGGCTAAGGCAACGGGAAAGGGCGGACGACACGATGGGGGAAGGGAGGCGATGAAGGCGTGGTGACGCCAGGTATTGCAGGGTTAGACATGGGGACTGGGCGTTACGGGTTCAAAAAATGTTCGAAATTGCCGATGGACATGGTTTATGATGACAACGGAGAAAATACAGAGAGACGCATGTAGGGGAATTAGATGGGGAGGTAGCCATTAAGCCTGGAAAGGCAGGTAAGTCCCAGTTTTGTGAGGAGAAAGAAAGGGGGGAGAGGGGGTGAACAGAGTGGATATGTAATAAAGTAGAATGGTTCAGAAATGTAATGAATTTGGAAGCTGCAGTAATAGAGGTAATATTCAAGAAATAAAAATATTTGTGACATTGATCCTTGGGGGGCATCTGTGATGAAATAGTCATAATTCTGAAGTAGCGGCGTGGGATGAAGTAGTGTCTACCGTAAGGGTTATTGTGAAGGAAATACAAATTATTGAGGTGAGTAGCAGATGCCTAAAAGCGACAGTCGGTGGTGTACCTTCTCTACGGCGATGGACCGACGGGGAGGACCAAGGAAGCTCGCGTGGCGAAGGTGCTATCGCGTCCGTACCCCACCGGGCTGCCGCACCACAGGCCGCTTCTCTCTGTATGAATCTGGGCTCTAGATTTTCCGCTGGCTTCGCTCCGCTGGCAGCTTCGATCCTTTAAGCCTGCCCACGACTATTGGTTCATAAGCCACGTCATATATTTCAATGAGATACCGGCGGGGCGCAGGCTGCCCATGTGTTTCTAGCCACCGCGACCTCTGTCGACTTTGCCCCACCTTAGCGCCCCGAACCTAAGACTTTTCTCACGAACCGATTCCATCTCCAACCTCACCCCCCACCTTCGTCTCCTGCGGGATTCTTTGAGCTCACGTACAGCCTCTCCATCCCTACGCCAACCCCGCCCCACCTGTGTTTCTACCCCTGTGCGGTTTTTCTTCACCTACCTAAATGACCGCCATTTTTTTCGCAAACGTTCCCCGCCCCAGTTTGTTGGGGTTTGGAGAAGGTGCCAACCGCTGTATCCGTAGAGCTGGTGGAGTGGGACAACGGAGGGAGAGAATAAACATGCGAGGAGGATCACTAGTTGATCAGTCATAGACACCGTTGTCGAAGATGGCCCAGTGAGACAGTGAGGAGCCATATTTCAGAGTGGAACTAACGCATGAAGATATTTAAAGTCTTGGAAAGTTGGGTTATTTAGCACAAAAAAGGTATTAGTGTCCAGACGTAATGTTAGGAATTTATGGTAAAATCATTCAGTTGAATTTTCTTTTGTTAATTCTTTATTTCCAATGAGAAGTGAGAGTGAACTTTGCCTTGCTATCATCTTCTTCCAAAATCTCTACACATTTCATTTGGATTCTTATTACGTCCTTCCGTCTAAGTTTTCTTGATTTTATTTTTAGTTTTGCCTAAAGTGTATACTTTTCTACTATTTTCATAAATATAGATTTGAGTTGTGTAGTGTTATAGAATTTCCGGATATTCCTGTGGTTGTTTTCAATTTAAATTTTGCTTTTATGGACGTATCTGTAGGAATTTATAATTGCGGACTTAAATACCATGTTGCATATCTGCTTCGAAGCACCGCGGGCAAACATTTTTTTTGAAATTTGAGTTGTATCTGAGAGTTTAAAAATATGAGAATATATCTCTACAAGAGGGAATATTTTTCATGTAATAAAATTGTGTTTTTAAAAGCAAATACTGGTGGTGAAGAAATATATGAAATAGCGATGTTGTCGAAACTTTTAATACTGGACACAAATTATTATGTTAGTATTCCAAACTGAAATTATGTTGAGACAATTCACACGGATCATTTGAATCATTCTTGGCAGCCATTTTTTCGATATATAATAGCAAAAAAATCTGACCTCGCATGCAAATTGTGGATGAATGTCCCTCAAATAATCGGAGAGAAATTTTCTGTGTGATCGTAAAAAAGGGCGTAAAGTACAGTTTATTCATAAAATAAATAAAATATCCTTGAAATTTTGTTTAAAAGATTAACGATAATTAGTAAATAAAACGAAAACAAAATTAGGCCTATGATGATAATGCTACAATCAACAGAACACTGAAGTAAAATATTGAAAAAAATTCAAAATACACAAAATTTAAAAATACACATTTTCTGAGCGACTTCTTTGACTTCTTTCATTTTCTAGAGAAACTGATAGAGCAGAGAGAGTTCACGAGTTTCCAATTAGGATGTATTATATTGGAACTGAAGAGCTGATGCAGAAAACGTGATGTATTTACTGACACACAAGGGATCGATAAACATCCTAGGGAGAGAAATACGTCTGACCGTGGAGGTTCTAGCGCTATTTTGCTGAAAGCCTCCTTTAGCCGTTAAGCGCTGTTTATTTTGATCTCTGTGGCGGAATAGAGTGCAGTTATGTGTGAATGATTTAACTACCTGACCTAGGTATCTCGGTGTGGATGAAATAGCTGACGTATTATAACAGTGGTTTACTTGCACATGAATTAATGTGTTGTGCTAGGAGAAGACACTCTTTCTTTAAATTAATATTTTCAATGATTTTTAGCTCACTAGGGCCAATAATGCCAATTGCCATACCACAAGTTTGTGAAGTATTGACTCACAATTCGAGATATTACATCAAAAGAAGTAGAGTGAATTCACAAGAAAAACCTTTATAAACCTACAACAGTTAATTGCCATTTTGATTCGTAAACTAACAAGGTAAATTTACAATTTTTACTCACATACCTATTTATGCTTTCAAATATATTTTCATGAAGTACATCATGTTGTCCCAGTGAACAACCTCATTACTAGATAATACTGTTTATACCTGAGAAATAAAGTACTATTCTCGTATTTGACTTGATGTCTAAACAGCCAAGATATACCAAGATATGATATGTTTAGAATCAAATTTTAAGTTATTCAGAAAGAACATTCAACATCTGTAATTCTTTTTGGACCTGCCAGAAAAGGAAAGTCGACGGGTGTGCATTCTACTAATTGTTAAATGTGCCGCCAAAGATTCGACAATCCGGACGGGAAAAGTTTGAAATTATTCCGTGCAAATTATTTATCTGAAAAATGATTTTAACAGTCATTTTAATGTTTATTAATAATGATAAAAACAGTGTAAATATAAAAGTATTTTATGCATGAAAATGAAATTACATCTGTCGATACTACACAATTTTCAACGTAAAATCCTTTGTTCAAGCATTTATTTTCGACGAACATAGAACTCTCCGAACAAGAAAATAATTCGAAACAAATCACGAAGCATTCTTTGCTTTTCTAAATTTGGGGATTTTAAATTCTGCAGTGATTTCAAACAGAGCAGTGTATTCATTTCCACTCTCCGCTACTCTCTAAAGAATCAGAAAGAAACATTTCTGTGTCGATTGTGAACGGTTAGAAACACGGGTGACGGGCCGAGGTGATTCATCTTGAAGGGCACTAAGGATGCACGTGAGCGCATCCGTCCCTTGGCCTCCGCCCTGAGCCCTCGCCCTCCGCCCTTGCACCCTCCGGTTCGATCCCCGCGCGCGCCGAGTCAACACACGGCGCTACCCGCGCGGGCTCTACAGCCCATTACAATAATCTCGCCGGCGCACACAGCAGAGGGCTCCGCGTGCGCCCCGCCTGCCGCCCCGCCCCCGGGGACTCCCCGGGATCGCTCGCTGAGGTCCGCGGGCACACGGCGTCTTCGCCCCTGATCTGTCTCCGCAGCTGGGCGTACTCAGGACTCAGGCGAATGCGCTGTGTCAAGAGACATTGCGATGTGCGATTGTGCATAGGAGAATTTTGATTCTTTAAATAAATAAATGTCGTTATTGAACGTATATAAATGTCTTTAGTGAATACAAACATTTCATTTTCATTGTCCTTCAGGTAAAATAAATGAAAAAATATCTCAGTAGTTTGTACGCTGTGGGAATCTACAGACTTTTCAGATTAGGTTCTAAATCTGCTCTATGAAGTTTGAAATGATTATTGATGATGAGAGTGACAATTTCAAAAAGTTGCCTGTCACATATTTATTCACCATTTCACTTAAAAAACTATTGAGGGTCATTCCCATTTATCTAAGGCTCCACCTATATAGATACATTCAATTCTCTTTTGGCTATGTTCTGTGATTTAGTTCGTCCGTCAATTTCACTGCGTAGTGATCCTTTTTGAGCATTGGGTAACAGTTGTAAACATTAGAGGCTATTTTTGTAATGGCGTCAACCTGTTTTCTCTCGCATGACGAATTTTTACTCTTAATAGAAATTAATGCAAATCGGTGATTGAATTTCAATCACTAATTCCCTTTACACGTTCGTGGCACTGCGGTAAGTCCAGAGCGATCCCGGATTGGTGGGTCGGATAATGTTTTTGCGATGGCGCCCACTGGTGTCACCGAGCCACGTTCCTCAACGTAAAAAATGTGTCCATTTGTTGATTGAAACTTCCTAACGTTTAACAGAAACAAGAGAAAAGCATTAAGGGTTCATTTCGAAACACAGCGACCTGTCGAATAGAATTCGGGACACAACACTAATCAACGCCGGGTGCAGAAAAAACAGCAGCTTTTCACGTCATTCGGAAGAACAGTTTTTGCGCCACACAGTCCACTAATATTACATAGAGGCGTAAATACAGGTACACACACAGTCAAGCATAATTCAAAATGCGGCGAGAGCGCCATGTCGAGACTAAAAATGGGGGATTTATCAAAAAATCTGGACTCTCCATTTTTATCACGAATGCTTCTCCCTGAAAACGCGTGCTACGTTCAATGTAATAAACGCGAAAAATGCGCCAGTGTAACAGAAAAGTTAGACGAGAGCCCGGTTTTAAAGTGATATTCCAAATCAAACCGGGCAACTCGCCGCGTTTTTAGAGCGCTCTTTCGGACGGAGCCCCTCACATTAGCCTAGCTGAAGGTAAATAGCGGCGAAATTAGCACAACTTGTTACCAACATCATTACAAGTTAACTGGGCCCCACCCACTCGCTCGCCCAGCCGAGCGCCGGCGCGCGCGGTGCAATGAATGGGTAAAAATTAATTACTGTGCACCTGGGCGAGTTTTCACACGGCTACAATTTTTGATTAATGGCTTTGCCGTGTGCCGGAGCCTTTGTTCGGTAAACACGGTCGTGGCCAGACGTGCGGGCGGGCGGGCGGGGGTGAGCGGAGGTGGTTGGGGGTGCGTACACGCTTGTGCGGGCGCGCGTGTGAATGCGTGCCGCGCGCGCACGCACCCACGCTGCCGCCCCTGCTCCCGCGCCGCTGTTCACGAACGCTCCGAACGTCACTGGTCCCGCCCTCTCGGCATCCGACGTTGTTTGCAACCGTTGCAGGCGCGCACTCGCTAGCTTTCATTGCTATTCCTAGGTATTCGTTGTAATTTCTAGGACAACTTTCAGAAAATACGTACTTGCTCCTTGATTTACTCCTTCAGAATTATACCGGGATTTAAATTGAATGAATTCAATATGATGACCTTTGCTATGGTACTGGAAAGATAATATATACGGCATAAAAAAACAACAACTAGGAGCTCGCTTTCTTCAACATTCTTCATATCGCTGAACGAAATTGAAAAAGGTGTATCAGGCGAACAATTATGTGACTAGAAATTTGTATAATTAAATTTCATTCCTAAAATTTACTTTGACCAATCTGATGAATCTGCAATTTCTTTGCTTCGGTGTATATTTTTGTTTCACGCATGGCTAGCTCTCCTGGCTTTACATACATATTTTGATAGAGCAAAAAGAATAACAAAATACTTGATTGCTTGCTTCATATATGCTTTGCATACACACTGATGATTTTCAAACTAAACTGTCACTGCTATCGCTTCAGCTGTCAGTCAAACCGGGCGTTACCGTTTCCTCACTCCGGCATTTTTACATTATTCATTTAAACTTTTACTATTAAAATTGTCAGTTGAGTACAGATTTTGGCACCATTACGTAGCTCTTTGTGATGATTTTCTCCTTTATAACATTTATTACCTTTTTCAGCACAATCACTATATTCTAGACTTTCACAGTTATAATTCCAGCATTGAATAATTCTAATGACACACGTTCTAACAGAATCACTTCAATTTCCAAGTTCCTTGTCACCGAAAAAGCCATCATGTGCTACCATTACTATCGTCACTACCAACGTAACCCCATTAATTACCTCCACCAAGCCTCATCTCTGCCCGGCGGGAGCGCTCGCTGTTGCAGTGATTGTCCGGAGCCCATGCTTGTTCGACATTCCCATGGCGCGCGCGAATTCACGTCTTAATAAAAGACTGCCGGGGATGAATGCCCGCCGGCTGGGTGCTGGGGCAGGTCGAATGGACGGCCGCGCCACTCGCTGCAGAAATAGCTGATGGAGCTATTTAGAGAATGCATGCAGCTCGTGGCGTCGGCCCCGGTACATGTTCTGCCCCGGGATTCGAACCACGGACTGGCGTGTCTATCGGAATTCTTTACATGAATGTGAGGTTTCCGTTCCGAGGGTTTGAACGAGTCTCTTTTAGCTTTGCCTATTCCTCTCTGATATGTCGGTGAGATTAATGAATACTACATTTTCTAAATTACTTATAATTGTAAATGTATAAATTACGAGTAAAAGTCCGTATTTTATTTAAAAAATAGGTAACTACTGAATATATTTTGGAAAAACGTTTTACCAATGTTAGATTTTAATAGATCATAATCTGAATTCATCAACGAATACTGTTTAGGTAGGTTAAACTGTACGTGACTGCATGGCTCTTACTGAAGCTATACAAACGGGAGATACGAAGTTCAAGTTGTTGCCTGGATCATTCTATTTTAAAGACAGACTCATAGGTCATTTCGGCGTTATCTCCTATTACTATTCATTCTAAATGCAGCTCGTTCATTAAAAGTTTGCTCTACATCAAATACCTTTGTTTGCCGAGGTTATTTCTTGTGTTTTGTAAGTGAATAAAAAACATTAAAAGTGGATTTTTTTCCAGACACAATCAACCAAATTTGTGTTCTTGTAAGTCCAGACAATTCTCTCTACATAGAGACTGTGTTTTCTAAGCATTCTTTTAGTTACATAAAACGTACGTTCAGGGTTTGCAACATAATGTTTCTTTTGGGGTGAAATTCTAAAATGTTTTCTGGATGTGTGAAGTGTGAATTATCATGACGTTGCTCCAACCTCTTCCATTGATATGGTTAGTTTCTTTCGTCGAACACCGAATTGGAGGATCGAAAACACCAGTCCGCGCGGATCCCCGAAACAAGCCTTCCTGTTTCCGGGGATTATTAATCCGCGCGGGCCTCGGCGGGCCTTCTGCGCGATGGCGCGACGCGAGGCAGCCGAGAAGGCGTCGTCGTCCGCGGAAACGCAGTCTAATTAAACTTTACCATCGGCACGCGCGCCGAGACGCCGGCATCGCCGGTGGCGTTGGGGAGGAAAGCGGTGGCGGTGGTCTTGGCGGCGGCGGGGACAGTGGGCGCGGCGCTGACGGATGGCGGCATCGGCGGTGGCGGTGTCGGCGTTGGCGTCGGCGGGGCGGCGTCGGCGGGGGCGGCGTCGGCGGGGGCGGCGTCGGCGGGGGCGGCGTCGGCGGGGGCGGCGTCGGCGGGGGCGGCGTCGGCGGGGGCGGCGTCGGCGGGGGCGGCGTCGGGGACGGCATCAATGGAGGCGGGAGTGACGTCTACGTTGGGGGTGGTTGAAGTGGCGGGGACGTCGAGGGCGGCATCAGCTGTGGAGGCGTCCGAGCGCCGGGGGCAGGGGCTGGGCATAGGCGGTGGCGACGTCGGTGGGCGCGGCGTCGACGGTGGCGATGGCGGCGTTGGTGATGGCGGCGGCGGCGGCGGCGGTGGCGGCGTTGGGGGCGGCGGCGGTGGCGCCACCGGGGACCGCGCGTTCCGAGTCGAGCCTCCGGTTTCCGCGTCGCGCCCGCATAAATATGACACCGGCCCAAACAACTGGGCCGCGGGGGCGTGGCCAGGGCGAGCGCCACCCTGCGCCCGCTGCCATCTGTTACGAGGCAGTAAAGCGAAGGGCGCCGCCGCTGGTTCAAAATGCAGGCGCCAGGGGCCTCCGAGGGGGGAGTTGGGTCCGGCGCCTGCCCGGTGCGGTGTCGAGAAGTTTGAAGTGTCGGGTAGTGCGGGAAGTGACGGCGAGTGAGACAAAGAATTGTGCAGAATGCTCGTATTGGCAGATGTTGGTAAAAATTAAGGGGTTATGAATTTAAGTTTGATATCCATAACCCCAACTATCGTGAAAAGTAAGGCTAATTTCTTACGGATAATTTTTGTCAAGTTATAAGCTTTCTTACTAACACATCTGACTTTATATTTACGTAGAAGGCAATGTTGAAAACTTGCGTTGGGTTAGAACTTCACACAAAATCCGAAGAAGTATTTTTTTCATAATATCATTGTACGCTATAAAGATAAACTATTCGACATTCTTGTTTTCGTAGAACATATTTTTCCTAATTTTTATTACGCAACTTTCATTAATTTTCATAGTATTGCGTTGCTAAAAGTTTATTTTCTCACATAAAAACAATATTGAAGTAACACATTGATAAGGCTCAAACGGGAATGACACTGCTGTCAATGCTCTCTTCTGATGTCCAATAAAACGGAAGAGAAGCCACGAGAAGGCTACCAGCGACGGCAAGGCACGAAGCGGTAAGGCTCAGGCACGTGGCGGACGACAGCGGGGCCGGTGAATAACAGCGACGGTAAGGAGCTCGGCAGTTGGGGCAGCGGCAGCGACGGCGGAGGGCCCCTTAGTTGAAAATGCAGGCCCAAGGAGCCTCAGCGGGCCTATGCTCGGCCGCCCCCCCCCAACCCACCCGCACTCGCCCCTCCCGCTCTCCGGCTGAGCGTCGCTCTTTTCCGCCAGCGACCACCACTCCGCCCGCCCGCTCCATTACGGAATGACTGATGCAATCTTTATGAAAGCGCACCCGTTCGCGTGGAAGATAATAAATTATCAACGTGTTGCTTTAAATTTTATTTTGCGGAGGCGCGGGTGCGGGCGGCGGCGGCGGCGGCGGCGGCGCTGGCGGTGGCTGTGGAATGATGCATGTTGCAGCTCGGCGCGGGGCGGAGCGGAGCAGAGCCGGGCGGCGCGGCGCGGCGCGGTACCGCCGTGTTCCTTGGCGGAGCAGCTGTAAAGCGCGGGTCGCTTGTCCCGCCTTCATAATGCACGCTCGTCGCCCCGCGGGCGGGGCGGGCGGGCGGAGGGGGGCGGGGCACTGTGCACGGCGGAGGGCAACGGCTCGGCGCACGCCCGCGGCCCGCGCCGCCCAAATTAGTCACCAGAGCGCGCTCCAGGCGGCCGTTTCGGCGCCGGCGCTGCCCCGCCCTGCGCCGCTGTCGTTTCGCCCTCCGCCCCTCGGCGCTACTCGACGGCGACGTTTCTCGGCCTCGCTTGAGACATTTGCGAGACGTTCGTCTTTTCTCGGAGCCGGGGCTTGGGTCGTGCCGCGTGTTCTCTGCCGCTTTTTCGTGTGTTTACGTGAGTGTCCTCCGTGTGTTTGAGATATTTTTCGAAATTATTTTTTGATTGAGGTACTCTTGGGGGTATTGCTATTTGGAATTTGCCTGTACGTCACAAGTATAAACTATAATCTTTTTTATATTAACCATACCTCTCTGAGTTATTTTACTTGTCATCAGTACTTCTGCTTACAAATGATTATTTCCAAAGTCCTAGAACAATGTTACAATTTACATATCTCAAGAAGCCTTTAAGTTAATTTTTATCCTAATTTCATTGTACGACTTTTCACCCGATCCATGGTTCACGCTTCTTTCACCCGGTTCATGGTACTCTTCTGCACAATGTAACTTAGGTCTTTCACATTAACAAGCGTAAATTTACGCCTGAAACAGGCTGCACAACCCTTAACATCTCTCAGTTAAGGCTGGACTCCACAAAGCCTACTATTGCAGCCAATATTCACCGCTACACAACTGTTGGACTTACTCAAAGATAAGTTAATTAGAAACTCGTTACTAATGAACTAAGCTTTGACAAATAGCTTCTCTTTCAATCCGCATATTAGAATCAATGTGAAAATAGAAACACTGTTCTTCAGCAGCATTTTCAGATACAAAATGACGAAAGATTAATATTTCATACCATTTTCATGCAGGCTTCATCTTATTAGACCCGTTGCTCTACACCGCCTCTCGGGCTCGGTCTACGCCGAAGACAACGCGACATCCTAACGACTTCCTCAGCGCTGTCGCCGCCGCGGCGCCGCGCGGCGGTAGGCCACTGCGCGTGAAGTGCTCGCCCCCTCCCCCGCCACTCGCGGAATATCCGCGTGCACAGCCGCCTTCGAAGTTATATGCGAGAAATGAAATATACGGAGTCCACACGACACCCGGAGGAATTCCTCGATACGAAATTACATCGCGGGCGGAACTTCCTGGAGGGCTACCATTCGCGGCGCGCCGTCGCCGCCCGCGCCGCCCCGTCTCGCCGCGCCCCGCCCCGCCCCGCCAAGCCTCCGCCCCAGCAATAAAGTAGATCACTTTTATGCCGGCGCTCGCATGGAGTTGTAAAACGCAATTATAAAACACTCAAATCAATAGGTCTTCCGTTCAATTGGATGTAATTTCAAGCCCCGACCACGCGAAACCCTAGCAGCAGATCTAACTGACGTGTAATTTTCAATACTGCGAGCAGGCATTGTAGAGGCCGACAGCTGAATATGATTGGTAATACGATATTAAAACTGTTGTGTCAACTGCAGCATTCATTAAGGCCGAGAGTGGGCTCGCGAGCGGGAGAGCGCGCGGGCGAATGCGCATTGGGCGCCGGCAATGGGCGGGGGGACGTGGCGAGGGGCGGCGGATGGGCGATGGGCGAACGGGCGTGTTTGCAGATCGCGAGCGTGCATATCGAGCGTTGGCGAGTGCGCGGGCCCCACTCGGCCGCCTCCATCGACAACGCCGCCGCTTTCACGGCCGCCGCCCTCCGCACTCCCGCTGTTCCCACCGCCATCGCCGCCCTGCGCCCGTCGCTCACACCGTCGCCAGAGGTACTTCCACCGTCGTGAAAACCATTGTCAGTCACTGCCACCGTTTACACTCGCAACGCCACAACTCCATCTACCACCACTTCGACTGCCACTACTCCGACCGCCACCACTCCGTTCTTCATCACTCCGTCCGCCACCATTCAAACAACCACTATTCAAACCACTACCACCGTTGAAACCACCACCATTCTGGCCGCCATCGTTCAAACCAGCACCACCACTCCGGCCGCTACCATTCTCACCACAACCACTCCGGCCACCTCCAAACCGACCGCCACCAATCCGATCGCTTCCATTCAAATCATAACAACGCCGACCGCTACCTCTCAATCCACCACCACTCCGACCGTCACCACTGAAACCGTCACCACTCCGGCTGTCACCACTCAAACCACTACCACTCCGGCCGCCACTTCCCAATGCCACCGCCACCTTCATCGCTAGGCCACTTCACCGCCACCTCCACAGCCACCAAAACCGCCTCCATAGTCGCCCGTCACTCCCCATTTGACGCACTCAGGCAGGCGAGCGGGCGTTCAGGCGATGGAGCGTACGGGCGGTCGGATCGTCGGGTCGGCTGATGTGTTTGGGGCGGACGAGCGGGCACTTTTGGGGCGGCAGGGCGGGGGCAGGGGCGGGCGTCAGCGGGGCGGACGGGCGCGCGCGAGCGAGCGAACACACGCGCCCGCCCCGCGCTGGCGGCCGTCGCTGACAGGTAGTCAGTTGCAAGCGCGCGCTTCATCTCGGCCGAATTGAATTAAGAGCGCGCTGCCGGCCCGCGGCCCGGTTTTAATACGTCTGATTGATTACAAAATTGGTAGTGGTTCCCGAGCCGCACGCGGCCGCTCCGCGCTGGAGTGGGTTCGACCGCCGCTGCACTCGTTAACCGCCTCCAACACACCCGCTCGCTTCTGATATTCGCGCTCCCACACCCTGATAACGCATCCGCTTTCACAATTCTTCGTGAAAGCCATTGCGGAATTGATTATGTGGGGCTAAATTCATAATGTAAGTGCTTGTGTGGATTGGTGGATTGTTGTGGGCAATGGATTGGGAATTCTGTCGCGAGTGGGAAGTAAAATTGCGAGTGCGATGATGTAGATATGACGAGTAGAATTTACTTGAATTGTTATGGGTAAAATTAATTTTCATTGAAAGTTATTTTTGGACCAGAATACGACCCAAATAATGGCTGAATGAAGATAATTTGACATCGGCTGGGTCCCTTTATACACTGGAACTCGATAAAACTCATTTCATACGCGTCACCTCAAACCCTACTACTCTGAATCGTACTACTTAAGCTTCAGTTTTTGAACACCACTTCATTTGCGATAATTTGTTAAGCATTTCTAAATAAATAGTTCGTCACGTACACGCTGCTTTTGACGAGAAATGCTAATTCTGGAAGTTGCTACTACGCGATTATTGTATCATGTGCCGAGTTCCAATTCTCTTATTTGTTTTAATAGAAGGCATATGGCCTCTCAAATTTACAAGCTACACTGTCTTCTATTTGTATATCATTACATACATTTCCTAAACTTACTTATATTTAGTAACGTATTCTTCATTCTCATCATTCTACAATCGTATTAATTTTATACTCAAGACGTCTTGGATCCAAGAAAGAAAAAAACACTTATCTTTCGCTCCTATACGATAAAATTAACTGACATAAATTGAAAAAAATCAAGCATGAACGCAATGACATATTTTAAGTCATGTACAATCACAAACGCATTGTTTTCAGTTATTTTATTAACATTTCTGCAGCTCTTCGTGACTTAGCACTTACTTCACTGGTCACCTTATTGTTTACGCGTTCTCCTCTCAATCACTCCTGAACCAGTAAAGGAAAACTTACAGTTTAAGAAAATCAAATGAGGGCTCGCGCCCTTACAGCAACTCCTTACGAACTCGTAACTGCTCATGATAACCTTTTATGATAAACATTCTATGTTGTTCATTTCATATGTTCGCTGCCTCTTCCTTCTTCCCACCCATTATCTTTCCCCTTCACCACTTCCGTACATCATCTATCACCCCTCGGCCTTCTCTCCGCGTCTCACCGCCAACACACACCCCCCCACGCCACCCCAGCGCCCAGTGCGCGGCGTGCGGGGCGCGCAGGGCGACCGAGCGAGCGAGCGACCGGGCGGGCGGCGCGGCGGGAACGGAGGCAATTAACGAATCTCATTCCACGGATGGAGTCCGTCTGCGGAGCGCGCGCCGCGCCGGGCTAATCCCATCCGGGGCGCGGGACACCTCGACCCCGCCCCTCGCCCCGCCCACGCCTCGCGCCCGCCGCTCCGCCGCCCCGACCCGCCCAGCCCCCTCCATTCCACCCACCCCGCGCCACGCCCGTCCAGATCCCTCGCCCCGACCTGTTACGATCCTCCCAGTCCCGACCCGCCCTTCCCCGTCCCTTCTCTCCCCATCCCGCCCCACCCCATCTCGCCGTTCTCCGTCCAGCCCCCTCTGTACCACCCGCCCCGTGCCACTCCGTTCCACCGCCCTACCCGTACAGACCCGCCCCGCTGCGCCCCGTACCGCACCGCACCGACCCGTCCTGTCCCGTCCCGTTCCGCCCCGTCTCGCCTAGTTCCGTCTCATGCCGCCCCGCCTCACTCCACCTCACGGGGCCCCGGCGTCCCCTTGGTCCCGGAGGAAGACAATCCGGCTCGGGGACGCCGTACAATGAGCAGCGCACGCACGCGTCGGTCGGTGCGGCCGAACGCGCACGCGTGAGTAGAGCGGAGAAGGCGGTGACGAGGAAGCGACGGACGCTCAGGAGGGAACAGTGAGAAGTGGGAAACGCGCGGGAAGGCGCACAGGGTGGAATCTTGACGGAAGGGCTGGTGTGGACAGCCGGGAGGGCGCGCCGTTAAGACGCCGGCCACGACGGCAATGAGGCGGAGGGCCAAGGGAGAGCGGGGCGCAGTGGACGGTCGGAGGAGGAGGTGGGCGGTGGGCGGGGACGACTCCGTACAATGAGCAGCGAGCGGGCGACGGCGGCGTGGGCGGCGTCGGTGTTGACGCCGCAACGGGGCTGGCCTGCGGAGCAACAGCTGCCCTCGAGTGTACTTTACGTAATTGGACGAGCAATCCGGGCCGCCGGACGCGGCCTCCGCTAGGCCGCTCCCGCCACGCTGCCCCGGCCCGCGCCCGCCCGGTGCCCCGGACGTTAACGGAGCGGTGCCGTCTCCGCGCTGCCGCCGATCGTAAAGGGGATTGCGCGCCGCGGTGGGTGCGGCCAAGGCGACGGCGCCGCCGCCGTGGGTGTGGGGGCGGGGGGAGGGCAGCGCGCGTGTTCTAATCGGCCGCCGGCGGGGCGGGGAGGGGCGAGGCGCGCGTCTGCGGTCCTGGCCGCGGGTCTTCGTGCTCCTTGGACGCCGACGACCCCTCCGGCGCAATCACGCTCTTTGCGGAGCGGACTGCGGCGCCTCTGCGACCACTCGACTTTCACTGATTTCGACTTGCCTTTTCTATACTAGTGCGCGCTAATTCAATATTCATTTTCTTCTCCCTCCAGTTGTTTCTGTTTATCATACTCCGGCACATTTTTTCACCTGCCGGCCTTCCTCATGAGTTCAATACAATTAATTCACTTTCCATGGATGTCGCTTTCTTGTCATTGTCTACTACTAAGAAATAAATCACGTTTTGTTCTTCGGAGTAACACTGCGTTCTTTACTGTGCCAGTAATTCACCCTCCTCCTTTCTCCGTTCAAACATTGCACAACACCCTGTGATTTCCAAGTGCATACGGTAGCGTCCTCCTCTATATTATCTCCCTCATTGCTCGTGCTTATTTTGGAACATCCACCCAACGGCGGAGTCTGTCCGCCCGACTGTGGTTTCTGGGCGTGGTTTCAATTTGGGACGCGTGCGGCGCTGTCGTCGCCGGGCCGATGCCCGCGCGCAATTACGCTCGCCTTGGAGTCGACCATTCCGCGTGTGACTCGGGGCTCGCTGCGCAACACCCGCGCCCCGAGGAAATTGGGCGCCTTCGTTGGGTGCGTGCTCGCTCGAATGTCGTCCCTTGCCTTTTCCTCGAGTACCGACGGTTTTCGGAGGAGCGTCAGTTTGAAATTTATAGGTTTGTGCTTTCACAGAGAGTTTTGGCAGGGCGTAGCTTGCAGCAATCGACTGCATTTTTGAGCTTCTTCGCATGCGCCAACTCGTAATCGGACTTGAAGTGATAGCGGAACCCGCTATTCCGCTAGATTTAGCGGACTACTTATATCACGTACTTACTGATTACTCGGTCATGCTATATGGAATTGTATATTACCATAATACAACATGAAGTTAGTGACATTAATATGTATATTTATATAAATGTATATATATATATATAAATTAGCTATATAGGTGGTATAAATTATATTTATTTCATAATATAATACTATACTTATATATTGTAATTGAAGAAATGTTTTCAATTTTTCACTACTTAAGATCAGGTTACGGTCAAAAGATTTTTGCAGTAGATGTAATCAGTCGAGCGGAGAAATAGTAATGCATTGGTGAGATACAGCTTGTGCCGAACGAAGGTGTGAAACACTTGTCCATGCTAATAACATGTTTATTTTGTGAATCCCCTTTACTTCATAGCCGAAGTGAGATCTAGAATAACAGAGTAGAATGTAGTTATGTCAGATAATATTTGCCTACGTTAGTTATAATAGGTATTCATGTTATGTTATATTTGAATCACAACATATTATGAAATGATCATAATTCGTATTTAACGCCACTTGCGAAAAAGTGTTATCAATATTGCTTTAACTGTGAAGTTGATGTTTTTGAAAATAACTGGGTAATTCTAATATGTTAGCTGAGTACAGCTGGACAAGAAGAGAGATTTTCCAAATACAGAATATGCTCCAAAATCATCATTACCACTTCCTTGGTACAGAATGTAAATCAGGACGAATAGTATACCGTTTAGAGTTGGATAGCTAGTTACTGATTTTATTCAAAATTTTAAAAATTTCTAATAAATATCACACTAAATTCCTGCCTGATGGGGAAAAACTGAAATGATATTTGAATTCAATAGGAAAAATACTTCTAGAATCTGTTATTTTTATTCTTGTGAAAGAAAAAATGTTTAATTTTGTAGACCACTGTAATCATATCATATCATATTATATTATATTAGAATATGAAGTATGCATTTTCGCTTTGAAGTTGGCGTATTCACGACTGATATTTTATTGATTATTAACAGCAATTATTAATTTAATAAAGCAACAAATTAAATACGCCAAACCTAAGCAAACGCTTGGGAAGTACTTCTTTCGAGAGCGGATTTTTCATTTGTGTTTGTCTCATGTAGGTCTCGCAAGAAGGCTTCGTGCAGTGACTTCAGCTCCTAGATCAGCGTCTTCTCAGCCTTATTTCTGCTATCGGCGGTCCAGCTCTGCACTAAAAGGCAGCGCGGTAATGAGCTTGCCTGTTTATTTATGATGCGGCGCTGTTGCACAGTCTGGCCGCGCAAAGACAAACAGCCACTTAGCGCAAGCCGCTGGATTCGCTGCCCAGGTAGACACACACGCCAGCGTGCTGATTGTTGTTGTCTCTGGAGCAGGGTGCGCAGTTTCAGTTGTGAAAACAGTTATTCTTAAGGTAAGGTACGCAGTGAGCTTCGATGTCTTCGAAACATTTGATATTGTGAACAACAGAATGTTAAAAGGAAATTGGGCAATAAAGTAAGTTAACGTTGAAATGTATGCAATTGTGTTAGTTAAAAATCACGTTATCGTGTGAAGTAATTGTTTTACACCATAATTTAATTGTTTAACATATTCTACAAGGTGAAATACTTACACTCTGACTACATTGATTTTCACCAAGGTTTTTAAACAGCAACAACAAAAGACCGTTTGTAGTTAAATGCAAAATATAGTCATATTGGACCTAGGCAACGTTTGTATACTTTTATAAAAAGTACATCCACATTTCGAGTAGATTATTTACTACAATCGGATGTTTTCTCCACACAATGTTTTTGCATTAATTAAAATGTTTTTATATTTATTAAAATGTTTGCTTTTAGTTGACACTCAAAACCAGTGACATGAAAAAAATCCTGGTCGCCCAACCGAGATACAAACGTGTAAATTTAAAGCAACTAAACGCGTCATCAGTGTCTCCTTGCATTGTGATGCAAGTGATAGATATTTGTTGCAATGTTGTACCCCAGTCTCTCTCATCGTCGCTAGGGTTTGGTGTCATCTTATCAATCCTCATGAGCATTCCATACTCAGCACCCGTTATCACATATTATTTTTGCCACGTGGTCCACTAACGTCAAGCACACTGTGTCTTCCACTACTCATTAGGCCATAACTGAGCTATACCTCCATTGCCATTTACGTCGCCATTATTACTCTCCTCACCGCCCCTCGCTACCTTCAACTGGCCTCTCGCAACCGCCCCAGCCGTAGTTGCGGCAACGCCATCGCCACCGCCATCTCCATCTGATCTGCGGGGATCGGCGAGCAGAAAGCTCACTCGCGCGTTTTTCCCCAGCAGGCCCCGTGACGTGATGGTCATCCGTCGTGGCGCCCTCCCCTTACTAATATATCACTTTGCAAAGTGCACGGGAAGGCTTTCCGGGATATTAGCTTTCTGAACCGGAGGAAGCCAGCTCCGGGACTCATACATCATAGGAGCGGGACAGGTGCGGGACAACACATGTTAAAAGGCCGAGCCGCAAGGTCTCGGAGGACGCGGCCATGCAAACTCATCTCTCTGTGTTAAGAAGTTAGGCGGCGGCGCAGGCGGCGGCGGAGGCGGAGGCTGCGGGGGCGGCCGGCCGGCGCGTGCCCAGCGGGGCCCGTCGTTCCGCTGATCCCGCGCCGCCCTCGCCCCGCCGCCCCGCCTCACCCCGGCGCCCGTGAGCCCATTCGCCCGCCGGATCAATCATCCGTTTGCCCGTCGCGGTGCTGTCTTGCGGGGTTCCTACTCGCGACTGTAATTAATGCGGATCTAGCCCAATTATAACGTCTTGGATTCGTGTTTCCTGTTGAATTGAGAAGAGAATGAAAAGGCGACAATAAGTGGAATACGTTTCCGACAACCACCCAGCAGACGCCTTTATAAGTGATTATTGATATTATTATTTTTTCTCATTAGCGTTCTGAGTGTTGGAACGATCAATTATAATGTGCCGTGTAGAGAACTCTGTTGTGAGTAGTAATTGTTTTACGAAATTGAAAACAGGAGATTCTAAATGTTGTAACAATCTAATATTCCTAACTACATTTGGTCCATAAATTTGAGGTAGTAACGAAAATAATTTATAAATCTGCAGTTATGTATGCTATTGGTGCTACTTAATGAACGAAGAGGCAGAACGTTTGCTAATTAACTCTATTACTTATTCTATAAATATTCAATGCTTTAAACCAAAATACTTGTATGATTAATGAACTTTCTGTCTCGTATTAATACAAGGTTTATGTCTCTTGTTACGGAACAGCGATTTAAATGATATTGCTGTCAGAGTTGGAAACGAAAATTCACTGCATTGCTTGTTCTTTAGCACTAAAGTACTGAATTTAATATTCAAGTGTCTTCGTAAAATACTTCGTGTTGTGAAACTTTCGATTTTTGTGACGTCATATTTTAAACAATTTATTTTAATCCCCTTTCTCGGACCATTTCCTGAAAAAGGCAAACTCTGTTCGCACTTTGGACTGTGCAGTAAGAAAATGCAGCGCCCAAATGAGGGAAATTTATGCCTACTTTTAACAGTGCACCGCCTTTCTTAAGCCGTTAAAAGCAAAACGAAAATTTTTAATGATAATGCGTCTACTGCGAGTTTATTTTAATGCAATCTACTTGCAGCGAGTTTCGTTATGGAAATATTGTAGTGATACCGAATAGATTCAAGTTTATTCTGCCGCAAAATAACTCCACGCAGGCGGCGACGCGAGAGATGCGAGGCGCCACGGGGGCGACCCGAGGGCCAGGCGAGGCGCCACGGTGTCGGCACCCTTCGCTCCCTAATTCGTCGCGGACACGTGTGCCCCAACTCTGGGTAGCCGCTCTGCACACGACCCCTTCAGTATTTTTCCACGACGCCTGGAACTCTTCCGTCAACCTCCCTAGAGATTCCTAGCCCCTCACACCCCCCCGGTCGTTAATAACTGCCCCTTTTCGACGCAAAATTAAAGCGAGAGGGAGCGATAACCAGCCCCTCTCTCACTCTTTTCTCGGCCTCGAAAACATCCTCTGATTGGGCAGAAAATATCTAATGCGCAGTACCCTTTCGCCAATAGCAACCAGAATTCGGGTTTGTTCTAGAATATTCCAGAGTCACAGGGATAATTTTGGTAGGGGGAACGAGGTTTCCTAAAACTTGGAGCGACGAGGCACAAAAGAGAAGCTGGGGAGCTGTGTTCAGAATCGGACGCAAGAGGCGGCCGCAGGGGGGAACCTGTTATATTCTGTTGTGGCGTTCGGTTCGATGGACTTAGAAAAATTATTAAGTTTCTTGTAGAGTTTGGGTACAAGACTTCTGTGACGAACGCAGGCCGCAGAACAGTATTATGAACATTTGACAGCAATTCGTATTATATTACGTCCGATTTACGTGCGAACTCGAGACTCTCTTTTCCTTAGTGAATTTGTGCGATAATTCACGGGCTCATTAGTATCAAAGTATTGTGAGATCGACCGGGAATGAACCGACCGTGTCAGTGAATGAACTGTGCTGACCCATTCACCGCAGCGAGCAGACGGCGCTTTTGTGTTCCGGCCGCCTTGGCCGCTACCCTCGCAAGTACCTGATCTGACCTACATTTTCCGAGCGGCGCCCCTCGCTCGCCACGAACCTCGCAGCCAGCTGACCTGAGGTCGTTCAACTTCAGTGGGTGGCGCAGGCCGCCTAACAGAGGTATTTTCTGTTTGAGTGTCTTATGTCGTACCCGCGATCGAGAGGTGTGAACAGTACATCAGACAATCAGTGTTGACTTCCTCTCGACCGGGCGACGAAGAGGAGTTCCCGGCCGCGCATGGCCGTCAAGCGGGAATTCGCGCGCGAAGAAGAGTTTCATCTGATTGTAATCACTTTGTAATTTTTTGTTCTCTTATGTGCATGACATTTCATTTTTTTGTTTTATTTCGATTTTGGGGGCATGCTCGCCAGAGTTATCATCACCAGACCATTAGCGTTTTCTTTTTTTTAATGAATAAATTCAACTTGTTCTAAATTCACATGTTTGACTTCTCATTCAACCTAGACCACCGGCTTCCTCCATCTTCGCCGTTTCAGGTAATCTGTCGACTGAGCGGGCCGGCTACCCGTCTGAGGCGCCCAACCGAAGACCCGAGGGTAGTTGCAATTGGCTTTCCCACCGTGGGGCTCGATTAACGCGAAATAATCGTAATTTTCATTTTTTAATATCCCAGATAAGCGCCCTGAGATTTCTCTGCCTAAATTATTAAATTGTTTAAATTATTAAGATGATGGATGGAAGCACGGTGTAGAGAAGTTAATAACTTATGGTCTGTTGAGGATGTCATTTTGTACTGTGTTTTCCTTGTAAGTGTCATTGTCTTGTGTTGTGTTGTGTTGTGTGAATACCGTGTGCGCGTACTAAAACAAGTGAAACCGCGTAACATTGTAAAAATGCAGGACGAATCAGGTATTGACGTGACGGGTGAAGACAGTTTTGAGGAGCCGTCGACGCAAGGTCCCACCTTAAGTGAGATCTTGCGCGTTATGAGAGAAATTTCAGATAACACTGTTGCCAAATTTGAGGAGAAATTTTCAGACAACGCCGCTAAATTGAAAGAAATTAAAGACCAGTCAGATAGCAATGTCGCAAAATTAGAGGAGAAAATTACAAATAATGCCGCGAAATTAGAGGAGAAAATCTCAAATAATGCCGCGAAATTAGAGGAGAAAATCTCAAATAACGCTGCCAAATTACAGGAAATGTTAGATGAACGGTTCACAGCACATGAGAGCAAGTGTGAGGACAGATTTAACCGAATCGAAAGTCATTTGGAAGCCCAAGCAAATAAATTA
The DNA here is from genome assembly GCA_031308135.1 of Acheta domesticus. Classification (NCBI taxonomy): domain Eukaryota; kingdom Metazoa; phylum Arthropoda; class Insecta; order Orthoptera; family Gryllidae; genus Acheta; species Acheta domesticus. The sequence continues at coordinate 122,147,067 of JAHLJT010002406.1, read as the reverse complement.
GAAAGTCTCGAGCAAAAACTTAACCATGAAATAGGGATTTTAAAGAATCAGGTCGAAGGCAGATGCGGGGAAATAGAGGGGAACGTAGAAAAACTCAGTCAGGAGTTGGGAAGGGCACAAGCGGAAACTACCGAAAATTTCAAAATTTTTAAAATCGAAATTCAGACCAAATTACAGGCATGCGACGACAAAGTAGAAGCGTGCTGTGAGTCGGTTACTGAAAAGATCATTGAAGTTAAGCAGGAAATGGGCGAAAAATTTAATAAAATCGGACAGAAACTCCATCAGAAGTGTCGCATATCCACGAAAGTTCGCGCAAGTAGGCAATATTAGTGAGGAAAAACATCAGGGAGAGAGAAGCCAAATTAAAAGGGAAATTGATCGTACTGTCCTAGAATTGGTAAAGGAGGAAATTGAAAAGGAACGCGAGAATTACCCAAATCCGAATTCTGGTGGCTCAGGCCTTCGCTTCTCGTGGGCTCCACCGCAAAACCTGTATTTTTCCGGAAAACCCGATGAAAATCCCAAAGTTTTCCCTTGACCGGGCGGAAAATTACATGAATCTCACGAAGGCGGTACCTTCACACTTGAAGGCTAAATTTATGCAAGAATTGTTGAAAGGCAATGCATCTTATTGGATTTCCGCTTTAAACCCTTTCCCTCAAAATTATGAAGAGTTTCGGGAGAAGTTTCTGAATCGATACTGGGGCGAACAACGGAGATATGAGTTCGAGCGGAAGATTTTAGAATCGCGATGGGAAAACCGCCACGGGCAGTCCTATTTAGACTACGCCATGGAGAAAATCTCCGCCATCAAGCTGTGTGACCCGCAGGCAAACGACCGAAAAATCATCTGGTTACTGACAGCTCATTTCCAACGTATGTACAGAATATTGTCAACAGCGTGGAGTGTAGAGATTTAGAACGTTTCCAAGAACTGTTGGCACAATTTGATAGAACGCGGGACAACTATCACAATGAGAACCGCGACAGAAATCGCAGGCCCGACGGAAACTACCAAGGCAGGCCGCAGTGGCATAGAGATAATAGGGCCGGAGGGAACGAGGCAGATGATCGGCGAGCGCCGCCCGAATCCCGTGAGAACCGTGGACATCGCGATGAGAGAGATGGACGGCAAAATTCATCCCGGCCGGCTTCAACAAATTAGAAACGTCCCAGCTGTCTCGGTATCTGGGTGACGGACGAGTTTCTTTAGAGATACCATTTCATGCGATCATATCAGTGAATTATGCCTTTTTTGATTTTAACGAAGACGAGGATGTGACTATCAAAGAACGTGCCAGAAAATGCCCTATTATTGATCCTTTATGGGAAATTTATGTGTCCAAGCTCTTATTGATACTGGTAGTGAAATTAGTGCTGTGTCAAAGAAATTTTATGCGCGACTTATAAGCGAGCGGATTCCAGTACCGACATTACCTACCGTCAGATGCTATGTCATAGGGGTTGGGAGAAAACGAAGCAAGCCAATTTCAATGCAGGTCCTGATTTCAATTAATATAGGAGATATGTTGTTTGATGTGCCCTGTCTAGTAATTGAAGATCTTAATCATGATGTTATTTTGGGGGTTGATTTTTTAAGAGAAAACGGTGGAATAATAGATTTTTCCAGAAATGTTATGAGTTTCGGTGCCGGTAAAGAAATTATTATTCAAGATGACGGGGAAGATAGGATTGATCTTAGCATTTCTAGTGCAACTTGGGAAGGGGGGGAAACGACGAAGGGGATTATTTGCCAAAATGTGCAAAAATGTGATTTTTTGAACTATGATGAACGCTCCCAGTTGCAGACAGTGCTACTTGATTATTTACATGTCTTCGGTCGCCCCGTTCATCCAATTAAAGACTTTTGTTTTCGAATTAGGGTTACCGATGACTCGCCGTTTAAGATGAAAAACTATCCTATTCCACAAGCTTTAAGGGGGGAAGTTGATGAGACCGTCAGAAAAATGATTGACGAGGGCATCATCGAGAGATCAGTGACCGCCTATCTAAATCCGATTGTCGTTGTAAAAAAGAAAGACGGAGGGGTCAGAATTTGTTTAGACGCTCGCAGAATTAATGAAGTGACCGTTCCAGAAAATGAGGCGCCGCAGAATATTGATGATATTCTTTGGAAGTTTAACCAAACAAAAATTTTCTCAGCTTTGGATTTTTCTAGTTCGTACTGGCAAATTGCTATTCACCCAGACGACAGAAAATTTACAGGATTCCTTTACAACGGCCTCACTTATGTCTGGAAGCGGATGCCTTTCGGCCTAAAGAACAGTGGCGCAGCCTTCATTCGATGCTTAGATGGAAAATTAGGTGACGAACTCAAACGCTTCGTTACGCCTTATATTGACGACCTTGTGATTTCATCTCGAAATTTTCAGGAACATCTTTGTCATTTAAGGCGACTGTTAGAATGCCTTTCTACCAATCAAATGAAGAGAATGAAAACTTAATTCCAAACTTTATTAATCTCTAAAATAAACTCGCCAGAACCGTACAGCTTACCGAGTAGTTCGTGATAGCCGTGCCTTCACTGTTTAAGAAATAATATTTGTAACCGTAGATTAGGGAATTCAGATTTTCTTGTAGTTTATTAGTTTATTTTATTACTCCACCATTATTAGGGTTAATGAGTTTAATTTAAGGGTAATTATTTGAATAAGACCTTTTATGTAATTGTTATCACAGAAATTAGTCGTTAGAATTCGGTACCACTTTTTTAAATTTTTTTTGACGAGATAAGCATCTCAGGTTTCAAAACTTCTCACCACGCCTTACGAATTTTAAAACACGATGCATATCTCTACTGCGGGAAGGGAGGCCAATGTAGTGATACCGAATAGATTCAAGTTTATTCTGCCGCAAAATAACTCCACGCAGGCGGCGACGCGAGAGATGCGAGGCGCCACGGGGGCGACCCGAGGGCCAGGCGAGGCGCCACGGTGTCGGCACCCTTCGCTCCATAATTCGTCGCGGACACGTGTGCCCCAACTCTGGGTAGCCGCTCTGCACACGACCCCTTCAGTATTTTTCCACGACGCCTGGAACTCTTCCGTCAACCTCCCTAGAGATTCCTAGCCCCTCACACCCCCCCGGTCGTTAATAACTGCCCCTTTTCGACGCAAAATTAAAGCGAGAGGGAGCGATAACCAGCCCCTCTCTCACTCTTTTCTCGGCCTCGAAAACATCCTCTGATTGGGCAGAAAATATCTAATGCGCAGTACCCTTTCGCCAATAGCAACCAGAATTCGGGTTTGTTCTAGAATATTCCAGAGTCACAGGGATAATTTTGGTAGGGGGAACGAGGTTTCCTAAAACTTGGAGCGACGAGGCACAAAAGAGAAGCTGGGGAGCTGTGTTCAGAATCGGACGCAAGTGGCGGCCGCAGGGGGGAACCTGTTATATTCTGTTGTGGCGTTCGGTTCGATGGACTTAGAAAAATTATTAAGTTTCTTGTAGAGTTTGGGTACAAGACTTCTGTGACGAACGCAGGCCGCAGAACAGTATTATGAACATTTGACAGCAATTCGTATTATATTACGTCCGATTTACGTGCGAACTCGAGACTCTCTTTTCCTTAGTGAATTTGTGCGATAATTCACGGGCTCATTAGTATCAAAGTATTGTGAGATCGACCGGGAATGAACCGACCGTGTCAGTGAATGAACTGTGCTGACCCATTCACCGCAGCGAGCAGACGGCGCTTTTGTGTTCCGGCCGCCTTGGCCGCTACCCTCGCAAGTACCTGATCTGACCTACATTTTCCGAGCGGCGCCCCTCGCTCGCCACGAACCTCGCAGCCAGCTGACCTGAGGTCGTTCAACTTCAGTGGGTGGCGCAGGCCGCCTAACAGAGGTATTTTCTGTTTGAGTGTCTTATGTCGTACCCGCGATCGAGAGGTGTGAACAGTACATCAGACAATCAGTGTTGACTTCCTCTCGACCGGGCGACGAAGAGGAGTTCCCGGCCGCGCATGGCCGTCAAGCGGGAATTCGCGCGCGAAGAAGAGTTTCATCTGATTGTAATCACTTTGTAATTTTTTGTTCTCTTATGTGCATGACATTTCATTTTTTTGTTTTATTTCGATTTTGGGGGCATGCTCGCCAGAGTTATCATCACCAGACCATTAGCGTTTTCTTTTTTTAATGAATAAATTCAACTTGTTCTAAATTCACATGTTTGACTTCTCATTCAACCTAGGCCACCGGCTTCCTCCATCTTCGCCGTTTCAGGTAATCTGTCGACTGAGCGGGCCGGCTACCCGTCTGAGGCGCCCAACCGAAGACCCGAGGGTAGTTGCAATATTCTAAA